>QNGE01007595.1:0-22030 GCA_008508345.1 Paragonimus westermani | reverse complement strand
TTTGGATAGGCCGTTTGTCAGATCTTCTGTTGTGTCGGGGTTAGGATAAGCGGTGAGTCGAGTAGATCTTCACCAGTGTATATTTCCACAACTCTGTAAAAAAAACACCCTACTGTCTATTGCATTTTTCCCTTCTCACATGATTCTATCCTACTTTGACCAAGTATGTATAGTGTGGTCAGGAGTGGAAACAGCCCCAAAATTGTGGAACTTGACTATTTTCGATTATCAGTGGAACCAACCGTAACGATCCCATCAGGATCCTGGCCGTAAACATCCGTCACATCACCCTTGTTACTCATGTAGCACAGGTGACGTAGATTTAAAATATGGTTTAAAAATTTGTTTTTTACTGTAACCGACCTGCACAATCGATTGATCATCTTTTTACAACCCGTG
Source organism: Paragonimus westermani (assembly GCA_008508345.1). Classification (NCBI taxonomy): domain Eukaryota; kingdom Metazoa; phylum Platyhelminthes; class Trematoda; order Plagiorchiida; family Troglotrematidae; genus Paragonimus; species Paragonimus westermani. Next base: position 21,631 of record QNGE01007595.1, on the reverse strand, counting down.
ATGACCATTAGTGACGGGTACCAGATTAGAAATCACACACAATCAGTGAAATATGGGGAATCAGTGTACTAGACTTCCACCTCTTGACCACTAATTTTGACTAAGCGATCAAGATAAGTAATGTGCAGGTGAATCTCTTTCCACTTTTGTCCACCTGCGTGTTCTAGGCAGGGTCACCACAAGTTACGGTGGCTTGTCAGTTCCAGAATGAATATTCCAAAATGTGTGCCTCATGAAGTGTGACCGTGGCAGTGTCGTCCGGTAACTTGGAATGTAGCGTCCATTGCTGTGTGTAACTTGGTGGTACCAAGTCCCACACCAGTCGATATCTTCGTTCTCACACGTGTAATCACTGAAAATACTGTAATGCCTCACCAATTTAACTTGGTAACACCAACTGCTGCTAACAGAACATTGGCGATAGTGCCCTCAACATATATCTACGGGCAACAAGGGATGAACAAACAAACCCTTATGAGTTGACCTTGGAATTATAAAAATGGAAATACAAGTTTGCCTGAAGAAAAGTGTTACAATATCAGCCAAAAGTACTCAAAAATTCAACAGAGGTAGATTCACTTTGACCACATGAGTGACGCTCAACCATAACCGAAGTAGGTCAACCTGTTATCTGATTCTATGGTATGGGCTGAATAGTAACTCAATGTGATGACAAATTTGGTGAACCACATATAGAAAAAAGGTAACTTGGCTAGCATAACGAGTAAACGGAGACAGTGACTGCCATAGTAGTCGGATAAAATATGAAGAGATAAGGCGGATGACCTGAAGGCTGTATACGTGAGACGTTAATAGGTTGCGAAACAAATCATAACTTAAGTAACAAACAACGACGTACAAACATGCTTAGACCTTTAGAAGCACAAGTCAACACGACAAATGTGGGGCGTTTCCCGTCAACGCGTTTTTCGTAGCTGAAATATGAGATCATATATCGAATAACAAAGCAGATTTTATTTATGTATTTAGAGACCGAAACGGAAAAATATGAGTTTTAAGTTGTAGGCGCAAAACATAAAAACAACCTGGGTTCAATCTTAAGTTCAATTCAATCTTGAGTTGTCTCTGAATACACACGTTGGAATCAAAAGGTGTGGCAGGTAGAGAGTTGAGTAGAGTTAACCGATATGAGCTATAACAAACTACCATAAATTCAAGGTAGTTAGACATACCAAACTTGGTTCTGCTTTCGAGGAGATGGTGAGCGACAGACAGTTCCCACAACCTGCTAATAACCAAACTTTCCACCGGGTGCTGTGAAACTGGTTCGGCTGATTATTTGGGTATAATTTCTGATATTCCATTAATTTGGGTTAAAAAAAATATACGCATAACTTATACTGATAGGGGTATCGAACTGAATGATGTCATCCCACAATTTTCGAATGTCTCTGAGGGGATCAAGCTCTGCAGTTGTTTCAGATGTCTCAAAAGGAAACGTGTAGAATAAACCCAACTGTCTCACCCAGCTGTCTAAATCTGAATAACAACTGGTTGGGCCAAAGCGATTGATCTACGAAAAAACTATCTCGGCTTACTCTGTTTCGTCTCTGACCAATTCACCTATCACATTGTTTACAGTCCTTGTTTCTGCCTCTAGACTAAACAATAACCCCAGGATTCCCTACTGTAATAACCTATTTGTTACATCAACGAGTTCTCTCGTTAAATAAAACCAATTTCGGGCCCACAAATGTTGATTGGCTAGACGACTTATCCAGTCCGAAACATTCCCAAACGAATCAGGTTGTCACCGGTTAAATGCCACTTAGAACTGCCCGCAGCTTTCACGTCTACAAGTTTTTCAGCCAGCCTCAGTCCGAAAGAAGCATTAGTTCTGAGTTATGCTCTTATTAGAGCTCGTCAGTAGTACACCTCTTTGTCACGGCCGGGAATAGAACCCTGAACACACTTTCATGAGGCAACCATTTTAGCCAATGTGCCAGTAACTTCACATTAGGCACTATCGAATCATCATATGTAAGGCATCGGGTATACTCATTAGTACGTAATGGTTCCACTGGCTGATCGTATCTACGTAGTACTTTACTGCCAACGTCGGTCGTTGGCCGCACGATTAGACCCATCTGTTAGGTTGAGATTGCAGATGTAACCAAACATGCTTATCGACGTTTAAGCTACGGCTAACGTGGGGAGAAGGGCTGCCTTTCTACACTTTCTTGAATTCAAGCTTTTCTTTGATCTCTCATGAGTATATGATGGTGCATAAGATCGTTTCAGTTTTTCCACTCACAAGTCACAGACATTGTTTGTTTTGAAAGTACTCCTAAATCTCTCTTATTACCGACTGGATTTTACGGGCCTAGACCAATTTGATCAACTGTTGAATGAGCCAAAGGTCAAATCAGTCTGCACCAGTCACTGTTGGCTGTGCTTACTACTAGAATTTTCCACCTAAATTAGGTCACCAACGTCGAGTGTGTACAAAGTAAGGCCGTTGTAAACAGATTCCCTCGAACTCAATACCGCAGTGTCCCTCGTTTCTTCCCCTGATGACGTTTTACTCTCGACACTACTTGCGTCTTCTATGATCTCAGGGGCAAGGTAACATCATGAATATGACGTTGCCGTAGCCCGTTATCAGCTTATTAATTCTACTGTTCGACGTTCTAATCAGCTGATGCTAGACATGTAAAAACATTGTGAGATTTGACGATTCACTGTCACTGTCTAATCAACATGATAGTCACCAGCGAAATACTTCAGTCAGCTGAACGTACAGTATGACCGGCGTTATGTGTCTTGTTTGGAGAAACATCATCTCACTCCATTTTTTATCTTACCACCTTGCTGTGACTTCCATCTCGAAGTGGTATCATCAACACATTGGTTGGTGCGTAATTTTCAGCAAATTTCAATTCACAGATAGAAGGACGGTTCTTTTCACATGGGGTGGACGAACTTAACCACTGGAACAGGCTTAGTAATTTAAGAGTATGACCAACCCAACAAAATGGTGATCTCGCCATCTAGTTACTTTAATGGTGTAATGACATAAAATGCAATACGAATGAACTCATCGACTTCTAATAACCATACCAAATACACTCGCGCCGCTGAGTATTTCAAGTAAACTTATATACGTTTTATATAAGGAAGGAAACCTTCCTGATTCCGGACGCAATAGATGGAAAAAATCACCCTCGAAAATCGCGGTCACCTTTTTTCCCCGGTTTCCGAATAACTGTCAACATACGGTTTCTAACACATGTGCACCCAGCTCATATGGACAGAAGTAACTCGTCGTTAACGTGGTGTTAACAATTCCAGGGGTACCAGTCAATCTTAACTGCTATCGGTCGTTGGTACTACAATAAGCGAAACACATGTCTGAAATCCTGCCTTAAAGCAGGTTGGTACTCTGTTCATCAGCAAATTTCACATTGTGGTCTTCAGCCGCTCAGTGAACGTCAAGGTTACATTTGTTCTCAGACACTTATTAGGCTGTTCGCTCACAACTGTCTAGGATGAAACCAACCCAACTGACATTTATTATCACTATAACATTGCTACAAATGTGCCTTCTTTGAAGTTCAGACGTGACATTTACTGTGTCACATGTTTTCCTTTCATTCTGACTCATCAATTTAGATTAGTTGAGCCATCTGGGCACCAGCTGGAACTACTTTTCATTCAGCCACTTGTATATATTGCCTGTAAATGAGGCTGCGGTCGTGGTATCGAATACACCGTACCGCTGGTCTTTGAGTGGAGATCGGATTCTGAATTCTACGTTCGCTTCGAACTGTTTGCAATTGAGTGGAGTAAAACACATTTTTATCACTGTTTGCCAAGCGAACTGTGACACCCGAAACGATACAATTTGCCAAGAACACGCCAGGTTTTGACAAGAGGAGAAATGCTTGATAAACAAAGTTTATTTGGATGCGTTGAAAACAATGCGATCTCTTGGTAAAATGCCATACTGCGACCTCCAGTCTGCTCAAAAGTACTATTATGAAGATCATCTCTTTATCAATTTCACTCGTGACATTCTAACTGTGGCGCGTCGAGCAGCCCATCTTTTTAAAAAAATAACGACGACTAAACACAAACGTAACTGTCTGAAACCGATCATCCGTGCGTCAAAATAGCCCCTTCATATTTTTGGCCTACGTTATTGTGCCGTTAATCAGCGTACTCCTTCTCCTCGTTACCATCACCAGCCTTTTTAGCGTGCCAAACTTTACGCATGACAGAAAATGTCAAGACTGATTCCGTAGAGCTGTCTGACAAGGTACGACAAGTCGAAGGACATTTCTCAGACCCCCATGATTGTTTCTCTCCCTCTCTGTGGATCTCTAACATAGACGGACTCCTGAGAACAGCTGTTGACTGGACTGGAACGTAAACCTAAAATTTAACCATGCAACAAATATAGGCAAGCGGCGAAATATATGGACCCGCCTTAAAGTGAACCGACAAGCGGACATACAACAAATAGTCCAAATGGCTGGTTACAAAGTTTTCAGAATGATTTCCAGTCAACCCCCCCATAAATAAGCGCCTCGGAGCCACATTGTAGCCGAAAAGGTCCAAACTCTAACGTGACTTTTCAAATACGGGGGCCGTTTAGTGCAAATGTTACATCATCAGTTCTTTGTCCGAACTTCAGGGGTGTGACAACCGAGCGGAGGTTTAGGTAGAGTGGAAATGAAACGGGATCACTAGGCGAAAAGGACAAATCAAGTGTGGCGACAGAAGAATGAACGTTTTGCCAACATGCATACAGTCGACTGGTCAGTCGGGAAAGAAGACACATTTCCGAACCGCCGTAAAACCATTTTCGGGATATTCAGAAAAATCCAGAAACAAATCACACATTAAGTCAGAGAGAAAAAAGTACCGGAATGTCACCAGACAGGTGAACTGAAAAGCAGTCGTTCGTTCGTATACTCTTAATGTCAGTCCGTTTCTTATTCAAAACATTCATTGCGTGTTATTCGTGGGTAACAAATGTGGATGATTTTTGTAGCTGTTTTAAAGCTAGGGATTGCAAAGTTAGTTGTTTAACTCAGGTTGATGATCCGCATTCGACTGCTGCATTGCATACAAACTGGTTACACAGTCACACCAAAAATTGTGATTCCTCTGTTGACATTCCTCTGTTTTCTCTGACTGTAACATCGTGTAACCTGAAAGAGTAAACTGAGCGTAAGTGCTTTAATAATTGTCCAGTTGGTCACCAGTTAAGTTTAGAAAATACTCGCAAACAGTTAAATACCGTAAAACAAATAATATCTACCAAGTGTTAGTCAAAATCTTGATTTTTTTCCGCGTCACAAGGAGTAACTCGTGAGCACAGAGTTCAGGCTGGTTATTGAAAAGCATCATTACTTCAACGGATCTCCTGACTCCGAAATTTTTAACGTGCTTGATTACAGTCGATACTGACTGCTGATTCACGTGAGATTTAACTGCGATGACGATAGTTTACGAGAAGTTCTATCAATCCGTTTGCTTGACTGAGACATTTGATTGTTATCCAACCTCAACTAAATTCCTTTAATTGTGGTTAAAGCCAACTACCGTTCCGATCAATATTTGCTCACACAGCTTGTAAAACAGTAAATCGTGTAAAGCAAACGTGGCAAGAATGTTTCTGTCAGTTACGGTTAGTCGCAACCAGTATGGCTAACTTGCGGCAGGATAATATCCTAGTTTTCGTGCTAGTTCGCCGGGTCGTGGAAGTCAGCGGTCTGTCTACTTTACACATTTCTATCAACAATGTCGTTCCGCTTACTCTGTATCTCTCACATGCCGTCAGACAGATTCGTAATGGTACAGTCTTATGTGCAAAATATTTAACGGAGTTCGCTTTGCTTCACCATTTATATTCTTCATATCAAATTCTTCATAAAAACACCTACAATATGATGAACAACTGTTCTCATCAAACTCTTCTGTAATATTAAACTACCACCCAATCCACGTAGGTCTGCGACAGTCGGAATTCCAATTGTTCTTTGTGACCAGAAATGTAAGTGAAAAAACGCAAATGTTGTAAATGATCGCTTTCCTCAGATCCATCTGTAAATCAGAGTACATAGATTGGTTGTGTACATCAGTTTAGAGACGACAAACAGGGAAGCCTCTCCTGATTATTTGTGCGATCTTTGACTTATTTTTCACAAGTGTAAATTCCGATTTGCTTGAGATCACTTATCCAATGGTGTTTTTCAAATTCACAGAATGGTCCCCAAATACGCACTAATTAGATGAAGGTGAAGCCCGTAAAATATCGATTATGAGCACATTCTGTTGCAAAAGTTGAAAACCTGAGTGAAACATCACTTGTTTTGGGCATTACACACATACTTCATATGTCTCTTTGTTTTAGGTTGTAGCTTTGGTTCTGGTGGTCTTGCCTGAAGCTACCCGTAATAAATAATAAAACCCCGTCTACACTTGTGGTTTCTCTTATCTGATTCCCCTTGGACAAAGTATCAGAAGAATTTAGAAGACAAGGTTAGACGATAGAATCAAGTCGTTCTGATATAATTCACATCTATATCACCACTTTTAAGCATGACTGTAAAGCCAATCCGAGCGCTAGTAACTTGTACCATTTGGCAATGACAAAATTTACAGTACGGTGCAATATCCATGACTTTGAAAACCAAATCTGTTTAGCTGAAGTGACCAGCATACTTCCCATGTGGTAGTTTCCACTTACTGGCAACTGGCCTACAACGGCGACGTAATGGATTGAACTGTTGACGTTATTACACTTTTGGGAACGCTTTTTAAGCCATTTGTTTGCCATAAGCTTTCATCACACGATAGCTTTCGGCTCCGTCTCATCTTATCTGTTCACTGTGAATACGACTTGTGCCCAGATTCTTCTTTGGCGATCGATGTCATACTTCATGTAGGGAAGCAACATCGGTGACTTCTCAGTGTTTGTTTTGAGAGCCGCAACCCGTTAGTTACATAAACAAAGTGACCTCTTTCACAGATGACCCTTGTTCAATCTTTTTCTAAAACTGCATCCAAAGGGTGAAAGTCTTAAGAATATTTGCTTTCTTGTTGTCACAGTGAACGAAGTTGAGTTCCACGAAGGTTCCAAACCAAACACAGCCAGTCAGTAATAAAGGAACGTCCCAATACTAGAACTAAGGTTGCTTAGAGTTACTGGTTACAAATTAATAGCCTGTGTGAGGGTGTATTTACGGGTTGTGAACAGTAACGGACATTTTGGTTCTTCGCTAACATTCTGTCGCTATTCTATACCTGGCTGGTGATACCTGAGTCCAGTTAGCAGATTGTACTTAACTTGATTATTAATTATCGATCGGACCACCACCAAAACAAGTGATTTATTCCCATTAGATCACAAGTAATGACTTCTTGCAGATCTGTAGTTCAAAAGTGGCAGAGGCTCTGAAGTCTTAGTAGTGCACCACACGTGTCTTGGTTCAGTGTATTACAAACCCACAGTAGACTACACCATCAAAAACCGTTGTACGCATGGTTGATCAGCAGTCTTTGCACCAGAAGACGTGTTTGCTACTTCATTGTTTTCGTATATCGCTTTTGGAAAATTTCTAAACGCACTCATCATTTGCTTGGTCACTGTTGACGGTGTTTTACTGAACACAGTGTGGAAAATGCTGCAGTTACTCTACCTAAAAGGAGCTTCTGTTTGAGCTTATTCGAGAAAACCAGTGCAAGGCTTCAGAGGAGAATCTTATTGAAGATGGGCTCTTGTTTGCCGTACCAAGCATACTAAAATTCTGTTCCACCATTCGGACAGCTGGTGAGTGGGTTTTATTTTTGGAACGTTTCTATTCAGAAGTGTCTGATGTATATAAGGGGTCCACTTTAATTGTCTGATGTGAACAGTTGGACGTCCGGGCTGGTCAACTGGTTAACTGATTGATCGGTCAGTTTATTTGCGTTCTACACTGGGTCACCAGATATCTATGTCTTCAAACAAAATTATCTGCGAAATATGTACCTCTGAGTTTTATTTCGTACTGTCTACTCAAGTCTATAACATAACGAGGGTATTTCCGTAACGAAAGACCGTACTTTAGGCTGCTGTCATAAAAATTCAAACCTAGCTAGCAACTTTCATCTGACGGACCAAGTCACAGGTTAATAAATTCCCTGAAACTTGTCTCGGTTGCACTTCCACATAGTAAGAGCATTGTTAGACCATCCCGTTTAGTCTGCTTTCCACTGATGTAATGTTTTTTAAGCTTAGAAATCAGAAATATGTGGTGGGCATAACAGTTTCTGTACAAGCGATATCACGTCACTACTAGAAATTTCTGAGTACAACCTTATAACCAAATAAAACGTTTAACCTCTCCTAAGAAGAAACTTCCCAAGAAGCTTAGGTAGGGGGTTTTTTGGAGTACAGGAAACAAAGAGAGTGCAGCAACCACAGTGGGTGAGAAAACTTATGACCGGAAGTTAAAAGTGTGAACAACAAATTTCACCTACCAAAGTTTACTTTTTATGCGTTTGTTAAAAAAGCCTTTAAGTGTTAGAGGAGCTCCAACCCTAAGAACTGTGCCAACAGTTAGTTGCAACTGAATGTTTATAGCTAATAATAATTTTGCACTGCCTACCGCAACACAGCTGTCGTTCAGCCTGTACTCAATCTCGAGTCATTCTGGTTGTACAAACGTCGACGGAAATGTTAGTCTTACAAAATGGAATCGCTCGGATATGTTGATATCGAGTCTTGTATATGTCGTCATCCATAGAAGATAAGCTTTTTAATCGGTTCCCGAACAATTCAGAGAATTCAGAGAATTTCATTATACTTTGTTGTCGTGGTTTCCGGAATTTCGAAACCATCGGTTCTGGAAACATTAAACTCCACTAAGACAAAGGACTAATTTGGATATGCTAGGCTCGAATTTTTAATGTTGTACAACACTGCTATCGTCCTTTTCATAAATTTTTATCTTTCGCTGAGCCTGTGCTCTTTAGACTGACTATTTCTCCGTAACAGACTGAATGATATGCTGCTGAATCAAGTTTGATTTAGAATTTTGACAGTGTTTGTTCAGAAAACAAATACACACTGTTCTGTCGAAACATTTCCCATCTATGTGTTACAACCCAAGAATTACTCCCGATTTCACAAAGTATTGTACTGTTTACCGTTTAAAATAGATAATGGTAATGCTATTAATGAGGGTAACAATAACGCCGGTGTTAATAGACGATAATATAAGTAACTGTGCCGGTGGCTTACTTGTCGAATGTATGAGTTTGAAAACGGAACGAGTTGTTGGACCGTGTTTTTCGTAGGAGACTGGGCATGATTTTCTGGGCATCAAACTGATCGCAATTGGTTGAGAGATAGAATTTATAGACGGAAAAGACTCGTAGTGTAAGTAACAATTATTGTCAGTTCGAAGTATTTTAATAATTGTCCACTCTATCAGCAATATGGCATTCCAGGTGATAGAGTAAAGAGGATAGGAACAACTACGTGGCACAGTGTCTTATGCTTCCCGATGGAGGTCTTATAGAAGTGTAACCTTAATGCAAGCGTTCACATGACCTTTTACTGCGATACGTCCATCCGGATTGTGTATCGGGGTAAACGTATGCTCCGTTTAGATAACACATGCTAGTCACGGGGTAGAAACCAAAAATAGATAAGAGAAAAATCTGTCGAAAGATTGTTGAATTTAATAAGTCAAACATTTTAACTTGTTTTGTCAACCACTACTAGTCAGTGAATGAGCGATTCAGGTCAGCTGTAGATATGATGACTGAATTATCCCGACCGCTGAGAAGATTGTTACGATGTTCTCTATTACAGCTGATGTTCAACGTCTGAACAACTGAATTGGCGCATTAGAAGTACAGTAACAATAGCTCATAAAAAGAGAAGCAACAGATCTTCCCAAAATCCTCTCACTTTAATTTGTATTCGGTCGAATATTTCCCAAAACTTCACTGCCGTTCGTTGACCTACTTCCTTATTCATCATGTTCCAAAGACTCCGTTTACTCGTATTCGCATTAATCACCCTACCACTTACGCCCCAAACGAAGTGGCTTCCAGGGTCCAATCTCACACGAGATTGAAATGTTTGTCTGTTTGTTCAGACTAAACAAAACTTTCAGATGGTAAAGGGGCCCACGAAGCGCTTGTGTTCATTTCAGTCAAGCCGTATGGCGGATATGTCAACTAGCCGATCCAGATCAAACAAGATGTCATGTGATCTAATCACAGTCATCCAGAGAGAGCCACCCTTAAATGCTTCGCCATAATGTTTGTTGGCTTATTGCGTCACATGCTCACTGACCGGGTGAACTGTGCACACGTTCACTTTGGGCGATCCATCTGTTGTCGTTGAGACGGTTGGAAAAAAAACATCTGCTCTGCTTCTTGTCTTCATTTGAGACAATCCAGTTACAACCGCAATATTCACAAAGAATTATCGCCGGTGGTCTTGATTAGGACGAGGGCTAGTTGCTGCTACTATTTGATCCGTTATCAGTCAAAGTCTTCGATTGGGAGACCTCGTTCAAAAGTAATGATATCTCGGGTACTGGCTGTTTTAACCGTATTATGCCTAGCTCAGTCCTGGCACCGATAGCTCGTGGGTTAAGGAGGTTGTATATTTTCTTGAGGCGGACTGATAGGCCTATTCCCTTTAGGGGTACAGGAACTGGCTTTATCACGTTGTGTAACTTGTTTGATGTCATTCGGGTATTTTCAATAAGATCTACTACAAGTTCGTTACTTTTTTCCAACAGCCCCTGTCTTTGGTGGACATAATGTTCGTTCTACTTTGGGATGAGATATATCCCAAACCGGTTATTCAGAAGAGAACAGTTTATTTGATAACAAAGCTTTTTCACCTCTGCTCACTCTACCAGACTCCACTTCGTGTAGTACGTGGTAACTGTTTCTGTTCCCAATCCGGATTGAAGTATCTTTTCGGTCGCAGCTGACTTTGATCATGTCTAGATTGACTGTGGCTGGAAACGGCGATCGTAGTTTATTGAAGTTTTGCTACAGAATGTGTGGTAATGTTTCGTAAATCACTCAGTAAGGTACTAAAAATCCGAAATGAAGGATCCCAGTCGATTCCGAATCACACACCCTGGTCAGCAATTTACGCTGGAATCTATCGACTTTGATATTCTAGTTGATAAAATTCCCTAGCGTCATTTTGTCCACTGTAGCTATTGGTTCGCTGTTTGGTGGCTAACAAAATGTTTGTATGTTAATGTTAAGCTGCTCAAAGCTCTGTGATGGACAAAAGTGATGGGTGAGCAATTGCACATTCGTTCTTAACTGAAGTATCTGACAGAAATAGTATGGCTTAAATTTCAGAGTCGGGAGTAAAAGTACAGTTGATCGCCGTAAGTGTGGAAGGTCAGCGCACAAAGGATATTTCAAAAACATTGGGCCAAATCACCGGCATCGGCTGGATAAAACGGCTGAAGTTGGGAAGCTCAAATAAGAAATCTGAGGCTCTATCATTGCTCAAGCCTGTGTTATTTAGTATGGATTTCAAATTTAATCTGTTCCATTCTGAGTGCGATTACTGTAAAAGGTGGACTTGGACTTCTAAACATGTCAAATGACAAAGCACCACATAGGTACAGACATTGTGACCCATACCGCTTTCCACAAAATTGAACTGATGCACCCTAACTAAACCGCTTACGTTTTGTTCAGAAATACTAGTGAGTTTGTAATTTATGGTGCCTGTCCGGATTTGACTTACCTAGATCCTCTATTTTCTAGGCGTCACTAATAAAGATGTTTATAATCAGCCTTCTGTGAAGTGGAAGAACTACGGACGAGATTAGACAACCATCTTGAGCTAGCAGCGAAGGACGTAAAACCATGTTTTGGAATCAAAGGTCCGTAAAAAATTTCAGTACACATGTGGAACCTCATCTTAGGATTTGTGGCAATTTCCAACTGTTAGTTTGTAAACATTATTTGGTTTATGTAACGGCTAAGTGACGTATGGCCTGTGTCTCGATGCCGGTTGTCTCTATGATAACAATTCTAATAACATCAAATTGCCTGAGTACACTTAATTAGCTAGGCGGGTTGTTTTTACCCCCCAATATCAATCCTAACATGTGGTCTTAGTCCACCTGGTCTGAACAGGCTCTCTGATTACTCAGAATAGCGATAGGGTTGTTAGTTAGGGTTGATGTTCCCGGTCTTCGTTTGTTCACCGAGCTTGGCATTTAGATTACAAACGTTTCATCACCAAACGTGGCCAACCACGTCATTAGTGCAAATGGAGACAACGACCTGGTGCAATTATCTCACAATTATGACGGATATCCTAGTCACTTTTGAACTGGCCCACATTAGCTTAAAACAATACTCAGTTAACGTTCTTGGACATACTCACTCGACGCCGTGCTGGAGGGTCTTTTCAACGTACGATCAATATTAAAGAATTAGCAGTACATCCAATGCAGACACTTTATCCACTGACGCAATAACGAATCGCACAAATGACCGACTGAACCACGAGAATCGGTAAACAGGTTAAGAGTTACGGTGAATTGTCTTCGATACGTGCAATGTTTTTTGCAAAAATGGAGCGATTAACAGACAACAGTTTGTAGCTTCACGAGAATAGAGACAGAATGTCACTGGTAGCCATTCAAAAGCGACACACTTGGCGAAACAGTCAATAGAAGACTCAGACGTGTTGCCAATAGAACACTCCATGCTCTGAAATAACGTCCTCTTTTTTAAACTCTACTTCAACTACACTTGAAGGATAAAGTGCATATTTCTGATGCTTATTTCTGTGCTCACCCATTTACTTGTTCTTGTGGGAATAGTTATTTGAGCCGAGCGACCAGGCCCTCTGTGTGCATTATCTAGCCTGGATCAACAGTGTGTTTATCGAGACGGCTGTCGGCGTAAGTATGGCACGATTTGTTAATTCGTGTCATGCAAATTCAGCCACCTCTGTTCGTACGATTTATTTATTCACTGACAGTCAGTCTATGGCTGGAGAAGCCAAATGCTAACAACGACTGAAACGATCGGAATCCGATTAAAACCATTCACCTTTGTACGCGTTGAAACGACCTGCACAGATCACACGACTGACAGTGCCCACGCCCACACTACGAACGACCAAACTGTATTGGTTCAAGTAGCGTCAAGGTTTTGACCTAAATGTATCAAAACGCTGTTGACACTTTTATGTATTTGATCTAATTATGCATGATTGTTGACGAGCTTAATCGCCAAATGTATTTTTAAAGACTACTTGAAGAGTTTTTAACCATAAAGTTTACTGCCACATTTAAAGTAAACCTCGCCAGTTACTCTATTATACATCTTATAAGGGTCCTCTTGAGTTCCAAAGAAAGCTCTACTGGTGTTATGGCGAAACCCGAAGCATTCCCCATAAAACTCATTACTTGTAGTAACAGACATGTTGGGAAGGTGAATAGCGTCGGTCGCTTAGTGTGGGCTGTAATGTTGGTTTTTAACAATAGCTGCTTGTATATTCTTACGTGCATGTGTATGTGCGTAAGCAAAAACGATACGAGTTTTCCATTCTAAGTAAGCACACAATCTATGAGGTCACCAGACTTGACATGGTTTGTTGGAAAACATCTTTGTCTCCTTCTACCACCCACAAGCACAAGGAGAGGGCGTGTCGTTGGGATGCTTATCATTAGACTGTGACAATAATTGAGTTTATAGCTTGTTAATTGTGTACAGACGGCATCTTGCACAGAACTTTGCTCGATGTGAATACGCAGCCTACCACACCATTAATTGGCCAACTGTTTACATCAGAACCATCGTTGCGGAATATTACCTTGTTGTCTTTTGTGGAGTGGCTGATATGTAAGATGCATGACAAGAAACACTGCCCTATACACTTTTGGTCGCGTATTCAAGACCGTGGCAACATAAGGCAAGGAATGATGAGTGATCCTGAATGCCCTTTAAGTCAAATCTTCTTGAGCACCTCAGTTTCAGCGTTACTAACGCTGCCCAATACATTGTTGTGAAAGTTTTGCTACTAAGCAATTTTTGGCAAACAAAATGATTCACAGTACTCATTTTGCAAAGACCATATAAGCACACTTTTATGTGTTCTGCAATGTCCTCGCACAAATCTTCTGAACTTTTACAGACTTGCCCTAACTGTGCAACAATTCAATGTGAATAACACCTAATTGTCGTTGTTATTAGTGATACTGTATACGGTATTCGCGTGACCTTGGCCTGATATCGGTCAGTTATCTGTGCCACATTCTTTACGCGTCCTCACCAACAGCTTTCATTTTTAATCCTACGCAACACAATTTCACCAAACTCTGCAGGCGAATCAACAGAACCAAACTAATTGGCGATCGATTGGAATGTGAACTCTGAGCAGGGATTCGTCGAGCTTCTGTTTTGGGTAGTTGGGTGACTGATATGAGCACTCAAACAATACACAGTGATGCTGTTTCAGTTCGTGCTGAAGATACTATCCAACGAAAGAGAAAAAATGTGTTGTATCTTGTTGAAGAATGAAAGACTTGACACCGGATTAAGAAATCGAAACACGGAACGGATGACGTCTTTGGGGCTGGTCGTACAAATGGAGGTATTTGTAGGAACGGGCAGTGAATGATGAGCAGAAGAACACACGAATCCTAACGAAGGTCATATAGGACTAGGTCCTCGTAAAACCCTATAGCTAAAGTAGCTGGTTACGTTCACTTTGGCTAAAGAGTTACCCGGTCAACAAAAAGATCGACAACTCCAACAGTGGGTAGTGCAGTTTGCAAAAAGTCTGTTTTTTTTAGATACATTGGATCACCACTTGCGTTATTTTGACTACAAAAACTGTAATTCCCATCACCAAAAGTTAATTAGAAAGGGTTCGATAATGATACGATCAAACCAGTGAAGCAGTTAAGCAGTATTCATTCAGTTATTATTTTAAAGAATTAAAAAGTGACATCATCACAAGAACTATATGACCAGTGTTCATAAATGCGACCTTAAAATCACCATTAAAAGAGTGTATGCGCCCGTCATTGACAACGCTAAATTTGGGTCAGTCATGTGTAGGAAGCCAGACGAGCGCTGTTCTACAGTATCTGCCAACAACATCTTTATCGACAAACTGAACAGTCAATCTGTCAAAGAACATTTATGCTCCATTGTCGTCGACTTTGTCTTATCTACGGTAAAACGTCGTATATAAGGTAATATTTTTAACTGTAATGGTTTGGGCGAAATAATAATTGACAAGAAATGACTAATCTGGAATGTATTGACAAGCTTATATCAGGTACTGGCCAACAATACATCAAGCGTCAGACAACGGGTCGCTAGACCTCTAACATTCTTGGATACTTCCTTTAATTCAAACAAAGTTTGAACTGTTTTCAATGATACATATACGGCAAGCGTATTCAAATGTTTGTTACACACAAGTTCAAAATACTTTGCACTAACTCATCATAACTTAAACAACAGCGCGTAACAGGACCAGACAAAGCGTACATTTGGGACGCGATCCAAAGTGAACTCGAAGTAAGTAGTCGACCTGTAGTGGACAAATGGGTAAGCACAGTCAATACTCAGCACACTTTTAGAAAAACCCTGATAAAATATCATATACATCGGTAAAATATTTTACGTTCTTTTCGCTAAATCAGGATAGTTTTGGTCTTCCGTTACAACTACGGTCAAAAACAGCGGCGGCACTAACATACATTGTCCACCTACCCCTCTACCTTACACACATGCAGAGGAGACGAACAGCCAGAATTGCGAGTATTCCTTTCTTTCTGGTCGGATACAGTGTTTGCTCACATAGTTGTGGCTTCTGCTCCCCGTATGGTCAAGCTTCTCCGATTACTTGGAAAACAAGAAGTTGAAAGACAACCTGACACACGAGACATCCAACACACCAAGGCTGGTCACTGTCTTGGCCCAGGTGAGCAAAAGTACTCACCTTTACACTGCCGATCGCCGGTTCACATGACGTACTGCTGGAAACTTTGTTTGGCTAATGTCTTTATCTTCCACTCAGGTGAATCAAAGCAGTCAAAGCTGTAACGAATCCCAGTGGGCTTTTGGATAGCCAGTTATCTTACAAGCTATTCTTACAAGCTCATTTGACTTCCCTTGATAGTACTGGAAGTAAACTAACTAAGGTAATTTTGTCGGCTTCCCTACAGTGTCTATAACCAAAGCAGTACTTCCTGTGTCTCGTATATAGCGACGGTGACGGTGTTATGTTGTTCACATGACCATTGGTGGGGTAGATAACTCATGATGGGTTACCGATGTGAACAGAAATGTGTCCCATGGACGAGGAAAATCAATAAGTCTCTTTTGATCACCATTCCGTGCTCCTGTGGCCGTGGCTAATGAAAAAATGGCCTCTGACGCGGAGTTTATACTCTGGCTTCAAAGGATACGTATAATCGGAAGGCGAATAAAGCCAATAAAGAAACATATGACAAGCACACAGTAGTGTGGTTCAATTCGGAATGTTGCGAATCAGCAATTGAGACAATGGGAGCTTGCGCATATGACGGACGGGTAGGTTGATATGAGAGTAGTCCTCGACTTGTAATCCTTCTGTTGGGTGGAGTTGTGCTAGACATGGGGTCGAAAATCTTCAGCGTGTGACCGCATGTTGTTTAGCTCGTTCGGTGATGTCACAGCAGCGTGTGTTGTTCAGCTTGCCCTGCAGCACTGAACTGTCGTTCCCTTTGATGCGTCGAGTAGAAGTCCGTGAAAAACCGGAGTAGTTGTGGCAGTGTTCGTGGTCATAAGCCGTACCGAAGAACGAGTGATGTAATGTGTCGGTGGAACCGATGCTCACACTGTTGACAGAGTTGGAACCACTGCTAATGCCAGGCGCAGTGTCGGACCAGCCGCTTCTGTGGTTCACATCATCTCTTGAAATGTGGGACAGCAGGTTATCGACGTCGGGACAGGTTGTATACTGTACACGATATGTTAAAGAGGCAATTGACCTTAGTGCGTACACAGAAAGTTCAACAAGATAATTAGGGGGTGTGTACGGACATGTTCACGGAAGATGCGGTGATGAGTTTTACTTGATGGTTCGGTTGACAAAACAGCGACTGGTTAATTTTGAACGAGGTTATTCTAATCTCTACACAAACAACTTTCATAATATTATCTCCAACGCCACCCAAAATAGTAGAAAAGCTTTTTAACCAACCCGGTTAACTTGGTCAACGAAGGCATTTAGTGACGCATTCATAGGTTTTGTCCCATCTGATCAACCTAAGTATGTTTTTTTTAATTGTCTAAACTTCATCGTTTGACCATCCACGGTGTGTGCCTGATGCCATCACGGTGTGTATATCGAATGTATTGATTAAAAACTTCATTCGCAAGACAAAATTATCCTTGATAGTGGCACAATTTGTGGTTGAACATGCATGACTGGTCTATTTCAGGTACGTATCCCATAATAATTTTTGAGATATCAATGCCGTTTCGCAAATTTTCTACTGATAAAATGTAATTATCAATGCTTTGGGAAAACACCTGAAAGTCAGTGTGCGTCAAGCCCACATCTTGTCAGGAATCAACGGTAAATTAGTTATCTCTGTTTGGATTTTTGCTTTGGAAAATTTTGCAAACTGACTTCACTTCTGTACAACCGATTTTGACCAAAACATTCGAAAAAATCTGTTTATGTTTCCTTAACATTAAATCCTTTTGTCTGTGTGATTATCATGCATTAGTTAATGAGACGTTGATTACACATTAACCATTCTAATCAGCGCCTGCGCCTGTCACTAAGGGACCTAGTTACGATTGTTGCAAAGCTGCGTCCGCCTCGTCCACTCCGTATGTTCATTTCACCGACGGTTAATCTACCTTCATGTTCGGACCTCATTGCAAATTCTCAAGAACAGAACATGTGCAGCAAGCATAAAAAATCCGCGTGACATACACATGCAAGCAATAAATCTTGTCCCTCGCTTATCGCTCGTGTATACAAAATGGGTCGGGTCAAGTATTCGGATATGGTCGGTGCAATGTCGGAAGACTTGTTAGTCTGTCAATGCGAAATACGACTGGATTGAGCCCTTTGATTTGGAGACGGCCAGGAGTGCATGTAATGCATGAACCGATGTCGCGAACTTGGTTTCCGGGTCAAAACAAAGACTAAGATGGATGGTGGTGGACTGATGGGACAGTTCTGACAATGGCAGTCTCTGGACCGTGTGGTCGTATGTGTGTGTTACTGTTAGTAGAAGGGTTGTTTGGCCCTCTTAGGAAAGCATATGACATTTGGGTGAGATGTCGGTCTGGAAATAACTTTCCCTCCTGGTAAAGTCACTAACAACCAGACTAACTTACAATGAAGTTGACTGTTCACTAGTGTGAGGGAAGAAGCGAACACCCTCCAAACGATGCTCCACTGAGGTACACCCGACTTTGTCTGCCACTTCTTTTTAGCACAGTTCCTTTCCCATCTGCCCCCCTGTGGAGTCTGCTCGTTGGCAGCGACCATGATGACGATGCATTCCTCAGCGTCACTCAGAAAGTGTTGTTTGTTTCAGTTCCTTGTTTTGGTGTAAGTACCTGAGTTGATTGACCTTGGCCACCCACAAACTAGAATGGTCACACAGAATCCCACCCCTATTGATCCTATGTGGCGCCTCAGTATATAGGACATAAAATCAAGCGTTCTTCGGTCCCATCGTCTGGCCGACTGGTTTGAACAGACAGCCCAGTCTCTCAAGCTAGTTAACCAAAGACTGGGCGTTGGCCGTCATAGCAGATGTCAATCTGTGTGCCACCAGCCTGAATTTTATTAACGATAAATGATATGCGTCTGAAGATATACACTACACGTTCAGTTATGCATCTTCCGTCTACTAAAGTTTGTCCAAGTTGAAACCGGTCTGAGTCAATAGACTGCCCATGGTTGATACAAAGGTCATCAACTTTTGCAAGTATTTTCAACGGATGAAATACGATGTTTTGAAGTAAAGTTGAATAATCTCTAAGTGAAGCGTGTTTCGCTTAAGTAGACGACACCTGATATTAACGACTTGCAGCACACTGTGCAGAGTCATCACATGAGTGTGGGGTGTCACTCCGGGCCGCTTCTAATGCATTTACTGGTAGAAAAAATTGTGAGAGCTTTACCCAAGGTTATGTTCGTACCCTGCACCGTGAAGGTGAGAACGACAAACCTATCAGTTAAAATAATATCCGAATATAATACGGACTAAAAAGAATTAGGAAGGTATATTTAAGTAACTTTTTTAGTTATTACGGACCGATGACAAATCCCATACACTACCTGAGCGACGATCAAAGAATTGCGACTGATAAGTTAGACAGCCTTTTATAGCACTTCGAATACTCGTTACTCACGTAAAACTTGAAATAGTCCCGAGACTGTTGTTACTCCGGTCACAGTTGATTATACTCACTCAAATAACGCAGGAGAATTGCAGTCCTGGTAAACCATTTGAATAGAGTAGTAAGAAAACGTACACTGCGGTTTAAAGTTACTTTTTACACTCTCGTCGTCATTCGTTCTCTTGTGGTTTGCATAAAAACAAAAAGAATCGGTTCACAACAACGTTGACAGCTGGACAAAGATTGAGAATCAAATATGCCCCCAACCACTGTTCAACATGACTTCACAATATTTCGTAATTTGTGAGCTGTGAGTGGTTACTACGACAGTAGAGTATTCAAATCAACCTAAACTAATGTTTTGTTTTTGTGATCTGTGGTTGAGAATTGCCTGGTAATGGAAAGCAATTTGTTCCCGCTGTTTCGCTTGTTAGTAGGCGGAGCCTGTGAGGGTCTTAATGAACTTCTCATGGCCCTGATTGCGAGCGAATATTTCCGTCGATATAAGTGTTTTTGCATGAGGAGGCACTTCGGGGAATGATCACATTTATCGCCAGTTTAACGGTCATTACTGGGACTCATTCACTGCAATCCTGCTGAAGTCGAATAGTTGTAAGTGATATTACACTCACGGTGATTTGCAGTAAATAAAAGTTTGAAGGAGTCTAAGTCCGTTAGGCATTTCCTAATGGGTCTACTCCAGTCTGTACTCATCCAAGATTGAAGTTTACGAAAGTTTGATAGCCTCCGCTATCTAGTTCGTACGTTTGGTTGATGTGTGGTTTTCACCTTAGTGAATGTCAAAAACACGAGACATCAGTAATTGTTCGGATTGTGGAGATTCATGGCAAATGTTAGTATCCTGACTAAAACATTTCTTCCTACGTTTGGCAAAGCATGCCCAGGCCTGCAACATTGTTGCAAACCGTGCTTTGCCGACCATTATTGTAAACCAAAAGTTTCTTACACCGAGATGCTGCCCTGTAAATTCACGGACAATATCTTCCGCGGGATCCGCATTTCATACTCCAAATCCAGTCTAGTGCGATATAGATGTCCCTTCAAGGTCAACTTGTTCACGTACATCTTCACAGTATGTTGACTATCATCTTTTCATCACTGCTAACGGAAGACCAACCAGTGGTTTACTCACTAGAAAAACAATCTCCGAATTATTCATGGCTGTCCGTATTAACAAATTTGTTGCGTTTGCTGTACACATTCGATCCTATTAGGGCCATAATCAGGCTCGCAACACAGAGACATACAGGCATCTGTTGTACCAACACTTTGAATGTTCACTAATTTCTCAAGTGGTAACTGATGAGCGGTGGATGCTGAAAAGGGTGGATGATATCAACAGTAACAAAACAATTAATGCACAACAGTTAATTGGATGGATAACGAGTTGGTGGAATAGAAACGCTCACTAAGTGTAGGGTGGGACCAAGTTTACAAACAATTGTTTCAAAGTACATAAAGCCAGCCTCAGTCGAGTGAGTACGATCGCCTCAGCAAACCGTATTGCTTTACTTTGTTTTACTAATTTAAGAACAGGTACAAATGTTTGCAATCCAACACAGTTATTCATTCGAAACACTACCGAAGTTAGCACACACGGTGTAAAGAACACTTTGTAAACTGTGGGTGGTAAAAGGAAACGTTCAAACTATGGAGTTGTTGATGGATAGGGAACTGTGTTTCACTCGTAATGTGTTATCGGTATCCATGAGTGATAAAACAATCATCAGTGTTTTTGTATCATGGGAAGTTTGAGCAATTAACACTGCTGGAAACAAACAACAAAATGTCACGTTATATCGTAATCATCAGCATCATAATCGTCGCAGACAGCTATACGTCACAGTTTCTTATTAGTGGTTAATTGTCCCACAACCTTCAATAAGAAGTAAACCTTGTACTAAAAATAGTTACGTTTAGATTCCAACATTCAGCATATAGATGCCTACACCTTGGAAACAAACAACCGTTATATTGCGGGTTTTGGGAATTCCTTGTTTCGAAAGAATGTGGATAGTTGGATTAATAAATTCTCGAATGAACGCCTACACACCCCGACTGGATGGATGTCTGCTTAGTCTAAATTGCGTTAACCTATAGGTTTATTTCATTGGCTGTGCCACATTTATCTCGTTTGTGTCAGTAATCGTGTACAGTGGAAACGGGATGACCGGTTTTAAGTCAGCCATGCTCGTTCGTGGGGTGTGTAAGG
>QNGE01007594.1:0-16757 GCA_008508345.1 Paragonimus westermani | reverse complement strand
CCTGGATGGGGTCCTCGTGATCACTCAAACCGTTGGTTAGAGACGCTATCCGAGATGGCGGTGTGTCGCAGTCAATGGCGTACCTGTATCCATACCATTTCTAGTTCTTCCATTTAGTCTTCTTCAATCTTTTTGTCCTTCGTAGTACTCTTTCCTCTTAGGATACTCCACGTTACTGTTGAGGTGAGCGGCGGCCCGAGCCACAGTACCTTTTGGTCAGGCTCATGGCTTTTTTGATGAGGATGATGGTGATGAGTCAGTGCGACCGACGTTCAGCTGGCATGTGAAGCGTACGTCCTGGCTATCGTAGACTGTGTACTTTTATTAGTTGACCAGTCTTCCATGTTTTTTGTGACTGCACACGCTGTTGAACTATCAAGTTGCATGTACAGTTGTCTCAGTTAATACGGGCTAGTTGTCAATGGCCTAACACAAGTCAATTCACATCCTTGTCATGAATGGACCATTTTTTCAAACCCTAGGTCAGATTGACCCATATGCTGAGACTGCGCACTATTTTCCGCTACACTGATAACGATAGTTAAACGAAAGTAGCAACTAATTTCACCATGCTCACTGATTTTAATTCAGAAATAACTCAAGCTGACGAGATGGCGTTACACGCTTGATGCGGTCCAACGGTTAAAAAGATTATCCACACTGAAGAAGCTGGTTGTGGAGGTACCTAGGTCCTTTAGTAAATCAGCATTTCGAAAGCGCGAAGCTTCTGCAGAGCGACTAAGCGGAACAATGTCATCCCTATACCATATATTCGTCAGCTGACCCTCTTTATTGTCATTGGTCAAAGTTCTGAGGTCGTCTCATGTCCATTGGTTATCTTTCAAAGCCGCAATGTGATCCATATACTCGTTTAGTTGTGACATCATTTAACTCCTAACGACGCCTCCATTTAAATAAGATTCTCTTCGTCTGAACGCACCGTTCAGTTTTTTGGCGAGGCGTGCAATTCGTCATCACATCACGTTGTTCACAATTGGTCTTTGAGGTGTCATTTACCCCCTCCGTTTTAAATTTTACATACAGTTCCATTGTTCAAGGTTTGTTTAAAGCCTAAAGTTTATAACCAACTTTGGAATTTCTTGATGTATTTTAACTCATCCGATTCGCTTTCAGACTCATCTCTTGAACCCATAAATACCATTCAGCTAAACGGTTTCTGTTCCATGCAAGTAGGTTTGGCCACCTAGTTTTATAGATTTTTTGTCATAGCTTTTCAAGAACATACGGTTACTATTTTCCGGATCGTTTCTGCGTGCCGTGCACACGTTGGAATGCCAATCTACGATTATTCCCATGAAACTACCACCCACTTTTTCCCTGTTAAAAAATGAGCTTCCTTCGAACATTTCACCTATCCCAAAAGCACCTTTTATTTCACCTCTAACATGGATCACCCCTTTAGATCCCATTTGGAACAGTGTTATCGTACCTTTGGAGGCGAAAAATGACATAAAGAACCGAAAACGTAAAATGAAAAATCATCAAAAGCGAAAGTGGCGTAAAGCTCATATTTCACTTATTCGCAAGCTGGAGATGCAGCGAGAGAAGAAGGAAGAGAACAAACTGCGGGAGTTGTTTTCGTTTTGGCGCAAACGTTCCGAGGCGTGGGATCCGAATGAAAAAATGGCTGATCGCTTGAATTTCGCTCATCGATCAGGGTTTTTTGTAGATATCCTTCACAGTCCAGGTAGTCCATTGTACAAACCAAAATAAACTGTTAATTATGTACAAATTGTTTTCGGGTTGGCTTTATCTTGAATTTTTCTGCACGTTGTTGAAATTGTTTTAGCCAACCGGCTGTTAAATGAGTGAATCGGTCGACTTTGTCTCGGACCCTTTGCGTAATCCTATATCTGCTTCAAGACGCGGTCAGGAAGCACTTCAAGACCTACTTAGTGGATTGCGTGATCTCATGCTATCCTTTTTTGCCCATATGGATCCCAAGAAACGCAATCTACAAAGTACACAAGCGTTGTCCGCAGCGCACCAGTGTCTTGAGACTATTGAACAGATGAAGTCCAACCGGGAACTTCTTCGTCAGGTTGGTTCTGATTGTTATACCTTTGGGTCACATCGTTATAGTGGTATTTGCCGTATGATACTAAACATGACTGTCATCCCACTTGAATGACTGATATACCTATTGTTCAAACGTAGGTTGGCGCATATTTTTGGATGGGCAGCACTTCCTTTCCCGTCGTCCGTTTTTTACCCTCAATGACTGAGCTCGCGGTAACTTGATAGTAACCATTACCGATTTTCAATCACCTCACTATGGGTTTGACCCCCCACTTACTGCAATTGTACTTGCCCGCATTTCGGCATTCCGCATGATAGAAAACCGCTTATGGTGCTATGCTGAACTCACCGTTCTTGGGTTGTTCCAGTCGCAAAACTTTCTCAGCCTTCATTGCATGTCGATGATACTACCAAAGGCGGGTTTATCGTATAATGTAGACGGGAGCTGGCTATCTGTGGACTTTGAACACGATTGGACCAACTGTGCAATTCACTCATAATAAGCAAAAGTGCAAGGGAGCGGATATAGTTTGTTTTGGGTGAACGAGCCGACTACTTGGAATTTTCGTGGAAGGTTGTTAAAGGTCGCCTTTTGTTACCAGCTGACTCCCACTTGATAAGAGTAAGTGATTATCTATGACGCTCAGTGTACACCGACTGCCTTATCTGCTGCTGACATCGGTCTCTGAACAGTTTGAAAAACAAATGCCGTGTAAGTTGCGAACTTTTTATAGGTGATAGAGGCGTATTCACAGTTGTGGCTTGTTGTTCCATCAGCGACGCATGTGGTAGCACAATCAATACAATCTCAATCTCGTTAACAGAGACCATTACAGTTTTAGTTATCACCAGTCCCCTTTTATTACTTAGCGAATTTGCCACCTTTATTGGCAGTCGTTTTTGGAAATTGTCCAGCGCAACGTGCGTTTCATTCGCCTATGAATCGCCCAAATCAGTGCGCAGACTTCATGCATTTTGTGCACGTTCGGCATGTGTCAGTTTTATGAATAGTGATGTCCTGTGTCATCAGCCACAAACGTGTAGTCTGTAATGCCCAACAAACTGTGAATCATATTGAACCAGAACAATGAATAGAGTCAAAATACTAAATCATGTGATCAAGGCATCTTCAATACTACGGTTCGCTGCTAGATTGTTTGTTGTGTTGGGATATGGGTAAACATTGAGTCGAATACGTTTTCATCACAATTACCTATCCATAAAAGGGTTTCACACGCCCCAACGCGAGTACATAGGCTCCCGGACAGTATGCTCTTCATATGATGTACGGACATCTCCGGTCTCCGCCAGCCATGGGTAGAATCTGAGGAAGGCTTATAAATCACTATGGTGACCACATGCTGCTGTAGAAACAAAAAGTGTGTCGCATACATTGAACGGCCGAATTCCATTCGAAAGGCGTATGCACCAGTTTGGCCACTGGCTTCTAGCAACAGGATCCTTCTCTAGACAAATATGCCTTCTTTGGTAAGTCCTCTAACTACTGCGCTATCTCTATCACAACTTCTCTCGGGTGCATTGGATATTCCACATGTATGGATTCCATCAGAAGGGCGTGTGAACTGAACCACTACTGGTCACCACCCCTTAGTGGACTCCGTGTTTCACCCCGCTGCTTTGTGAGTTAGGTTTCTTTTGAACCAAAGGTTCCCGGTGGACCCCCTGAAGCCAACCCCCCTCTTCGGTCTAGGCAACCGAGAAGTGTTTTACTTCCACAGCTGTGAACTTATGAGCATATAAAAATCACGAATCTTGTCTTATCATCCTATCGTTACTCTATAGTCGCATTGTCAGCGGGCAGTATTACTCACATGTCACATTCTACTTCACCCAATCATTGTCATATTTTCCATCTTTCTAAGTAATATCGTTTTCGGATACCTGTCAGAGACTTTCCACACTTGCTGCCCGCGATGGAATTCATACTCAGAATGGTAGTGTGTCAAACACTGAGGTTTCGTTGACTGACATACACAAACTGTTCTTGCTCTCCAAACACCATTTAAGCTTACCACCTTCAATGTTGGATACTTGTACGTACAGTTCAACAGATAGCTATTGCACTTACTTTGGAGACGCTTGCCATTGATATGTGTTGGCTTGCTGCAACGGTGCATCAGGATTCTAGCGCAGTGCCACAAATTCATTCTTCATTGGCCTCTCCACTACCCATGTACAATGCACATTTGTTTGAAGACCTTGTGGTTTAAGCCAATTGCCGCGGTGGCATTGGAGTTATTCTAAGTGCGTACGCATCGAAGGTGCAACTTGACTGAATACTTGTCAACAGTCGTCTTCGCGCTAGCAGACTCGTAGGTAGGGTTAGAACACCAAGTGCTATCCGTTTGATGTTGCAGCATATGCTCCCATAGACCGTAGAGATGATTTTTCCACTATCTCACCTCCTATGCATCACACGGCGCACAAGCTTTGTGACAATGGCTGAATACCCGAACGCCAAAATAGGCAGACTAAGTGCTAACAAATGTGGCTTCAGTGACCCACACCTTTACGATACTTCTTGTCGCAGCTGTAAACGGATAACAGTCTGTTTCTGGCCATTGCTGAATTTCGGCATTTCAGGCCTCGATGCGCCACCTGGTGACTTCCATCGCCAAGTCACTGGTGGACAAATGAATGACCACACTGCTATCAGCTCTCGGTAACGTGGATGTTTCGGAGAGTGCAATGCACCGTTATGCGCTAAGTTCGCCTTGCGATTTGATAGGAAGCCACAAACTGATGTATTTGGACTAGCGGGGGCACAAGGACTCCACACTCAACAGAGCACACTTGCCTTCAGCCTGGAACCCCACCCACCAGACGACACTGAAGTATATTGGACACATATACGGCATATAATGCAGTATTGTGACAATATTGCTTATTTGGCTACCAACCGTTGAATCTCTGTACGATCACCACTGGAATATTCCACCCAACAGCTGGTGCAGTTCAGTCCGCAAGGTTACTCGCTTAACACTCTTAAAGCCATTACAGAAGGATCACGAAGCCCGATGGACACAGCGCGCCATCGCGATTGAACAAACGGCTTGTACCGCGGGGCACTGAAAGCCTTGAGGAAGCTGCCTTGCTGATGAACTGTTAGTTTTACTTATAGTTCGGTTGCTCTGTAAGGTGTAGACACCTTGGTACTGGATGTTCGGATGTGGACGTAGTTATTTGTATTAGTTAGGTCCCTACCCCCTCTGTTTCCCTCCATTTTTTCCATGGTTTTATGACATTCAGGTATCAGTTATAACCACCCGTGTTGTTGTCTATGATGATAGGGGTGATATTGCTGATTGTATACACCAGTTCATTTTCCTACCATGGTTAACTGATAATTTTAACGTTGCGTGTAGCACTGTATTACAGTTTTCAGTTCTTTGAAATCGTAGCACAACTCTTAGTAACCCAGTTATGTTTGCTTCGTATGTGCTATCTCGAGCGTACCCACGTTTCGTGTTTCGGTAGCAAATTTATGATACAGTTGTTGGGATAATCATCTTGAAGCTAATGCCCATCACTTTGGACTATAAATGTTCGTATTTGCTTCCTCAATGTATAATAAATGATACTCAGCCTTGCCGCATCACTCCTTCCTATTACGCTCCCAACTGTTCGACCCAAAACCGAGAAGGAGGAAGAAGCGTGGTAACACCATTTATTTGAAACTCGAGTCCAAATTAGGCTACAGAAGCTCTATGTTTACGGGGCGAAACGATTACTATCTGATCGACAAGATTAATGGCAAATCAGACTAGGTGATCATACATGGCAAGCAAGACGCAGAGCGAATCAGATGAGACGGTCATATATACCCGTCGGGTCTTTAGGACTAATCGCATTACAGCCCATATGGCGTTCAGGCGTTCGTCCCCACAGCTGTTGTCTGATTGCCTCAGTGGAATGGTACAGATCAATCCAACCGAACCCGGATCAATCGATCGATATGGCATGATTCATCTTGACTGCTTCGTTCGGAGATGCACCTCTCGACAGACGTTTTGCTGATAACTATAGCTTACCTCCGTTTAATCTAAAACGTAACTATGATAGTAGTTAGTTTTATTCCCTATGGATACACCGTGTTAGAGATCGTTTTACTGACCGGAAACGCCGTCAGTCAGACCAGTATGCCACACCCAGTATTGTACCCGCATCAGAGAGAATTCGTATTAGCTAATCTTTCGCTTCTACTTCTTTTTTGTTTGTTGATGTAATCCTGAAGAGTGGCTCTGGCCATTGCACACAAAATTTAGAACTGAGGATGCTAATGTGTGTATATACATGTGTAGGTGCTACAAATATGTGTATTAAAATCGTCGAGTGGTTTTACCATTTAAGGCTCTATTTTTTACGATTTGACCGTTAGTGACTGTTGCTCGTGCACCCTACTGTTTTTTTTGACCATACTTCCTTGCTCAACTCGGTCTAATTTGATCGGTTGGTCATCTAGCAATTTCATTTTATCACTGTTAATATTCGGTGCGCATCGTAAAGATATCTTTTTTTCACAGTTCAACTTTGTTGCAATCAATCCAATCACTAGTCCAGAAAATGAACGTCCGTGATTGTTGTATGCATGGTTTTAAAAATCTGAGTGTTTTAGAGTTGACACGTCAGCAACGAATAGTGTAAGCCAGAATCGTGGAAGAATTACCATTGTAAAAACGGGAGTACACCTTGGTGGAAGTTTCAACTTCTCTAAAGAAGGCGAGCGACGCACCGCGCATCCGCTAAGACGTCTTTAGTATGCGGCAGTAAAGTGAATTGAGTTAACTTTTGTTGGATGAATTCTATACACCACGGTATACTTGGTTGCAAATGTCGAGAAGCATTGAAAGGAACTTTCGGTGCTAACTTCTTACAAACGTTCGTGATTCCAAAAACGGTGATCTTATAGAAGTGACCTTTGAGTACTGTTAAATTAGCTGCGAAGGTTCCTAGATCTCAAGGACACCTTCCAGTTCTTTGCTAAGGGCTCACAATCATGACAAGTAAACAGTATAGTTAACATAAAAAAGTTGCGATCATGTTCTGAGAGGATCGCAATCATTTTAAGCGCTTCATGTAAGACATTTTTTTTCAAATCAGTAAAATGTCTGATGCACCCCGATGGTGAAGTCTTCAGTTCTACTCAGTATAGAAACGAGACGTTCAAATCGCTGTAATCCAAAAGTTGGGTTTCTACAAGTTTTCCTTTATCACAGATGATCGGGCTACTTTTATCTACAGAGCACTGGGACTGAACATGAAATCAGTGAATCGGTGGCTTTTAATCTGTAAAGCCGGTGGGTTTTGATATTCGTAGGAATTAAAAGATAAATTTCGAGATGAGACAAATGAATAATATCGCACACCACTGTTTGCTTGCCACAACCTGTTTATCAGTGATGTGTCTGCTAAAGTACATGTTCTTATCCACTAAATAACGTATGTTGAATATGGTGAGGCAAAATAATGGGTGGAGAATATAAAGCGTCTTGGAAGAGGTCAAATTGATTTGGTATCGGCGTAAATGGTGAACCGTTGTAGCGTACAAACTGGCGGCGTATCGCAGACAGTCATAAAGTCAAGTATGCGATTCAAAGTGTGACAGTTAAACAGTTCGTTTCTAGCATATTTATTGCACTGTCATAGTCTAAAAGACACGTTCAAACACCCGCGTTTCTATCGCTCAAGAAGAATGCTATATTGCCTGACGAAATTCGCTGCATCTCACCAGGTACATAATGCGGTGTTGGTTTTCTATATAGCAGAGTCAAACAAGGTTATTGGGGAGAAATGCACGACCATACACACACGCAACTCATGTACAAGCAATGGAATTGTCTGGTTACCACGGCAATTTCGGACTGACGACCATGTCCTTCTGTTGGTAGAGAGGTGGTTGCCACCCGTAAGTGGCCATAGCCTCAGTGAACTGAACCAGTCGTCGATTGGTGGTTATGTAGATGATTTTGAAAACATGAACAGTGGCGGCCTTATTTTTGGGGGTCAGCAAGTGACTTGCGGTCAAAAGTGCAAAGTGCTTGCGTTGCACTGGTTGTGCATCAACAGTTTCACTTTCATACCAATCGGAGACACTCTCAGCTACTTGATTGTGTAACTGTCTTCCCGTTCTACCCACGTAGGTGGCCTGGTACCCTCAACAAAACTGGCATATAGTTAGGTTTCCGAATAGTATTAGTGGATTTCGGTTTTCTTTGCAATCGATTGTAGCTCTCGCATTCATGTAGGCTTTCCAGTCGGCTGCTTTCGGCAGGTAGTACTTGAATTGAGTTTCGCTCTTGTTGAGGCTCGTCAGTAGTGCATATCCTTACCACGGCCGGGACGAGGACTCAGGCCACGCTTTCATTGGGCAACCTGTCGACCAGTGCGCCAGTGACCTCACATTAGGCACCACTAGAAGAAAAGCCCATGTGGTCTTTCTGTAGACAGATCTTTCGATTGTGTCGTCTGATCGTCATGTTGTGAGAGTGTACGGAACGGTAATTGAATCGGGAGTGATATGTTGCGACTCCTTTGACACGTTGTTGGATGCATACTTTTTGCCTTTTCTCTGCTGGTAGTAATCATACATATGTTGTCTACGTATCGACGATGGGGCATCATCTCTTCCGTAGTGATCGTTGGCCGTTCCTTAAGATGGGCCATAGAGATGTCTGCCAAAACAGAGCCAAGCGGACTCCCTGTTACCTCGCTATCTGTCTGTCGATAACCTCCTTCTTGAAATGGAAATTTGGTGTTCGATGTACACAGGAGGAGCAATCGTTCTATTTCAGAAGTAGGCAAACCGGTTTGTAGCTGCTTTTCAGCGACCCGTTTAGCAATCGTTTCCACTGTTTACTTCAAGAGACCATATTCTGAAGAGAGTTAATACGCATAGTCGCAAAGTGACGTCCGGTCCTTCCAACAGGTTTACCTTTCCAAGCTTATCGTTCACAATGCACTGCGAGAACGTTTGCCGTACAGGTCTCAACAGCCCTGTAAACCATTTTGCTAATTGATGTTGAGCCGAACTGGCCATAGATAATATCAGTCTCAGTGATATTTCATGCTTGTGGAGTCTTAGTGGACCACCCAGTTGCGGTGTCTGATATCCATGTGATATTAAGAATTTTGTAGTTGTCTCGTCAATACACTGTCCTTCAAGAAGCATCTGGATTTCTCTGCGAACTTTGTTCTCAATAGTGCTGGGACTAATCGTTTTGTCACATCGGAATTTGTTGCTATCTTAAAAATAACAGGTTGTGATCGTGCATTTTCTTTCACCAACCTTATTTGACTCTGTTATGCAGTATTTGGCTGATAAGATGAAGCGAAGTTCACCAGGCGATAAATCATGCTGTCTGTTGTTTTTGTTTAGAATTTTATTTCGGTAGATAGCTGTTTTCAGAAAGTTACATTCCAACCAGTCGTGGGTTAAGTCGTTTGATGTTTAAATAACTACAGTTTGTTTTACTTTTCCTCGGTTATCTTCTCTCTAGTCGTTCTGTGTGCACGGAGGGAGTACACGTGTATACCGTGTATTTGGACATGAACGCGACATAGGTAACAGCCGTCTTGTTGGCCAAGTAGAAATTCATGCTAAACCTTGAACTTTGCGATTTGCCTACAATCAAGTTCCTCATGTCGAAATTTTCAAACTGTACCAATTGTCTCCCGTTAGTCCAAAATACAGTTAGTAAAGGTAGCTCGTATGTTGTAACGAGTAGACTAGGTGTGATCATCGGAGCAAAGTGAACTACGTGATCACATGGTTAGTCAGTAGGAAACAACTCAGATGCGGTCAATTTCCAAGTGGACAACACAGATACATTGTCCCGGACAGCCAACGTGCGCAATGGATCCGAGAGCACAGCAGTACCTAATAGTCACTTTTCGATAGTACACTTTATTGACTGTCAAAGTATTACCCGCCTACAGCTACAATAGATGTCTGAATGCTTCCACAATTTTTGATGGTGTACCTATGTAGTGCATGTGTTCTTAAGATTGTCAAACGTCACACCCTTCCTTGAGGTTGAGGTTGCAAGTATGATTGAGCCTTGTGGGTTTACAACACTCCAAATCGACAATAACAAACGTATGTGGTAGTGTTTACGTGTACCCTGGAAAAAAGCCTGGTTATGCGACCCATGGATGCTGCATTGTCAAATGGCGCATACTTCTTCAAACACGTCGATCAAAGGGAAAGGATAGATATGGAGGTCGCATATTTATACCTATAGGCATATGTAGTAAAGGAACCTTTTTGTATCTTGAGGACAGGAAGTACGCCGTTGGATAATTACGACAGTTGTGCAATTTCACTTCTGCCGGCGTTGATAAATATTACTGTGGCAAGACCTGAGTCAGACATACACTAGAGCCAATGGTCTTGTGTACATTTGCGTAAATTATTTCGCTTTTGTCCACGCCGCACCTCAGCCGCATCGTGTTCTAGTCATTAGTTCTCGTTCTAACAACGTAAACCTGTTTGATTGCGTTGTGGTTCATCTGATTATTCAACTATATGAAAGTTTCTGTCAACAGGAAAGGACTTTGAATTTTTAGAAAAGCCGAAAAAATTGCTTGTTACACGCTATCCAAATCACCCAGCGTGCCCGGGAAAAGTGTTCTGAGTCATTAGCAGGTCACCCTTTGAAGTCCTATTCTACTTTCTGTTGGTAACATCTTTTAAACTTTTGTGTTAGCTTCGACACAAAGTTCTACTCCGGTTGAACTCTCAGTAAGCGAAATAATTCTTCGTTTTGATAGGTAGTCGGGGATTTGGTTTATTTTCAAGTTGAACATCACTCACAATTGATCGCAGCCTTCGCATTCAGATAGAGTGATGTTCCACTTGGAAATTCTTTGTTCTGTTAAAAACAAGCTTCGGTAATTTCCGCCAAAATCTGGAATCGAAGGTGTGGTTGTGTTTCACATTACCCATAGTGCCCGGAAGACGCATTTCACCAAGCGTGCTTCAGTCGAAGACGCTAAAAACGCTCTATCGGTTAAAACAGTTCTATCGCAACCAACTTTGTTGGGGATTCTGTTGTACTACGTGATAAAACATATTTATTTTTCCTTTGAGTTGTTCTAGAAACCTGAAAAAATAATAAATTTACCATTTTTGAAGTTTTTATCAACTCATCTCTGGGTACTTGTTACTTTATCTCATTAGTGGTTGAATTCTAACTGCACCCAAACGTATTGAAAGTGTCGTTGTGACATGGACACTTCATGCTAAACTACGCCTGTGATCGTTTGCCTCGGTTGCACTTGTTCAGGCTGCATAGTCTAGTGTCGGATTGCACAGTCCATGTATCGGAATAATTGCTCCTTGTTCAAACAGTTGAGCAAGTATGTGAGCGGTCGGCACAGGAGCGTTAAGCGGCCGCCTGAATCACGCAACAAATGTCGTAGGCGAACAGCCTGTGAAGTGGGACGGCAAATGGTTTGTCCAATCTGGATGCGCCACCCCATTATCAATCCCCCGTACAAAAATAATTGACGACAGTTAATCGTTTCAATAGACTTCGATTCTAAAGTGAGTTATTCTTTTTGATGTCAGAATGGCTGCTTGAATTTACAGCCACCTTGCGATGTGTTCACCGATCCTCGCACTCGGAGAACAATTCGTCCGTTGTACTCAACACATCAGCGGTATGGAAATAGTGGTTTACGTTTGTGATTTGACCATTTTGGCTGTTGTCTGAGGACTCCAGTAATCATATCGTTTACTAAATTGTACAAGGTTGAATAGTGTACTAACTCCGCGAATCAACCTCTTTCAGATGTTGCCTCGGCTGCCTTGCGATAGCGCTCTCCATGAACAACAAGAAAACATTGTTAGGTACGGTTAGTGCATCAAGGTTCCTTTCGTTTTGCTCAATCCTTAATATTTTTAAAAATAAAAGGTAATGGATCATTGTTGTTTTTTCTAGAATTAAATAGAGATAACCAACTTCTCATTACGGCTTATCAATAGTGCATTACCTTACTCCACGAAACATGGTACGTGTCGTGGTGAACCGTTTATATTGAGAGGTCTGTTATCAGATTCCTATGGAGGTCACACCAGAAAGGTGTAGAAAGGAACGCACGGAGGTACCGAGTATGAGAGGATTGCAAAACTGGGTACAAAAAGACCAAGATTGATTTAACGAACTTGCGCTTCGTGCATTCACATGCATTCATCCACTCCGTCAAGAAAACACCGGTGGAAAACTGGGGTGATTAAAAGTTTCCAACTGTGAGTTGGTCGTTGACAAATAGCAAAACGATGTTGCGACATCATGTGTGGTGGCTACATCAGTCAGTCGAGTTTGCTTCTCCGACTGTTGATGCATCTGTGCATTAACGTAGTTCCTCGCTGCGCTGTGGCATTTACTACACCACAGACGCCACCTAATCCACTCACACCTCCAACTGTATCGCGCGTAACATGTTCCCAAGAACGCAACAGATGAGGGAATTTATTGCACGTAGAAATTTCTGTCGTAAACGCCAATATACATTTTGATCACGTTTTGTCTTTGTATGCATGTTTTCAGTACCCAGAATCAGACGCTCCGTCTTAAATGTCAACTGGATGTTTGTCTGCAACATTTCTTTGATCGGGCATACCCAATCGCATTCACGACAATCCTCAACGCACGATATCATTATCCGATTTGTGTGCATCCTGAGGTTTGATCCGTTCTGTCGTTCGTTACCCCATTAGATACTGATGTCTTTCAGATTACGGTTGAAGTTTTGCTTCATATCTTCCTAACCGGTTGAATAGTTATGTTCCATTATATTCAAAGGGCGACATCTCAAGTTGGTGAATACATCTCTGTCATCTCTGCCCTCGTGAAAAAGTACACCTTATCGATCCATTTGATGACTTCTGTAATCGACTACAGTTGCATCCATTGATTTTTGCCAACTATGCCCTTTTTAAACATTTGTACCCGTGTCTCCTCCTTTGTATCGCATTTATTCTTCCCATATTTTCACTGTAGACTTTCCTGATAGTCAAAGAACACTGTAACCGGTTGCCGGAAACTGATCCGGCTGCCATGCTCCCCTATGTTGGTTCCTCCTCGCCCGTGCTAGACGATCGTGTCCGAGATGATTTGAATGCACTGAATGATACGCGAGAACATGTTATCAAGCGCTATTTGGAGGTGACCGCAGAATTGCACAAAGTTAGGCAAGCACTCACCGGAGCCCTTTGGGATCTAAACGATTTAATGGACCCTACGATTGTCAACCAATAAAACCAAACAGTCAGCGCTTTTATTATTATACTTGTACATATTTATCACAAAATGTGATGGAACCCTTGTTGCCACTGTTTTGTCAATTGAAGTATTGTTGATGTTTTACTTGGCCGTTTTTTGTTGTCTGTAGGTTTGGTCGATGCAAGCTGTACTCGGTGCTGTGTGGCACTTGAATTACGTTCTCGTTTTGTGCGAATACACAACCAACATTGTGAACAGAGACTCGGAATTTAATTTCGCCGCTTTTCTTGAGTTCTAACGCTTGGAACGTCTTTTCGGTTGCTCAGTCGATTCGGGCGTAACGTGGTCACTTTGCACTTGCGTTTTTTTGTTAATCGATACTACGAACACCTGTGTTTTTGGAACTTTTGGGGTCATGTTCTAGCGAGTCCATGTAGGTCATTGCTGACGATGCCCATCACCAGATATGTGGTCACCCGTTGAGAACGGGATTTTACCGTTTACTCGTGCGTGCGTGCGTTTGAACATTATGAATGGTTTCAACAAGCATAAATTCAAACATCATGCGGATGCAAACGCCTTATCGTGGTCACCATAGTTCAATTGTCACGGAGTCTATGGGCCATCGTTCGCTGTTTGAATAGTACTTACCGCATGCACCCTTATCACCTGTACCTTACATCATTACTCTGGAATCCGTATTAGTGGGCTATTTCTACAAATAGCTGTGTATCTCAGATAACTCTCGGTCTTGTTTTGACCTCTATGGTACAGCTTGGACCCTCCTGATAGTGCCATGGGTGGACAGAACCTAGCTCGCTGACTGCCGTTAGCCATTTTACATATCAAACTATTACTGCGCTTTGTTATGTCATCCCAAATGCATGCCACTCAAGTGAGAATGTTTTGTTCTGACATGAGCACGAACACATCACTCGAAGCTTTTAGCACCCATAAAACTTGGCATGTGGTTCTGCGTTGAACTTCCACAAGCGAGCAAATGCTACTGTTGTGTACCACTCCGTGGTGTCTGTGTGCAGTGTTGTGCGAAGCGGAAAGAGTAACTTGCATGCTAAAATCAACCATCATCCTCACCTTGCGGAAACTTGGGAGAGACTGTCGGGAATATATATATATATATATATATATATATATATATAACGTTTTAACAAAACTAGCTCTGTACGAGTATCGCTGAATACAGAACTGTACTAACCGTGTAACCTAGTATTTACGATCGTTATGATGTGTTTTCACAAGACCTACAGTTTGTATGTAACAATGAACTATCCGGTCTAAGCGTCTTTTGCGGACACAACGCTGCTAGTCACTTTTCTGTATACCATTTGTTCTGTTTGGCACAGTTTTGAGACATTTCTGTCCATTCTCGCGGGACTCTTTTTATCCAGAATACCAGTTGTCCTTACGAGGACGTGAGCTTTGATTGCATTCATTGTTTTTAGCCAAACCATTATGGGAGTTCTCATGTAAAACCTCACCCTATTGCATAGTGTTTCGTAGAAGCCATTGTTCCGACTTTCCTCAACACCTTCGCTTTGAGCCTTTCTATAGCTCAGTTCTCGTGAGAACTTGGAGATGTTGCTTAAAGGTAGCATCCAGTCCATTCACAGTAAGTGTTAGTAGTGCATAGATTGGGTACAGAAGTCTTAATACTGCGTTTCCAAGAGTGAACCATGCTTCCCCTTGGGACTGATGTAAGGATGTTTAGAAGGGAGGCTGAGAAATTAAATTCCACGGGACAACAGAATGATGCTGTCGTTTGACAGATATCCGATTAATAGTAAGCTATGCGCCAGTCTCACTTATTCGATTCCAATTATCGTTGCTACGTTCTGTCGACATGGACAAGGTCATATAGATCAGCACGCGCTAGTTAGCCGTAGGCACATATTTGCAGTCAAATTACGGTAACAACCCTATTCATCAGTTCTGGTTGGATGGCTCTGTCAGAGATGTGATCTTTGAAATAAACGAGATCCATCGTGAATCCTACCCTATTGATAGTCACAACGTGGACAGAGCGTAATTTGCAACGTCGGGTCTGTTCAGTCGTGCCGTGCATACTTTAATGAGTACGCTTTCTACACGAGCCCTTATTCATCGCCTTGGGAGACAATGAGATGCAGAGGATTACTTTCCAGTCATCTATTCTGTGCTGGGACTGGCGATTTGATATCAAAGCAGAGATTATTGGACCGGGCCTATCACCGCCAAGACTCACCTGATGACGACACAAGGAAGGTCACCAAAGCTCACGCAATATCGGTTGTATACGCAATACAACTGACATCGATGAACTGCGTCACTCACGTAGATCGGATTTCGATCTTTAATCGACAAAACGAATAGGGCAGCTGGTTGATGGTTGAGTGAACTGCAAAGCACCCCATACGAGTCCGGTTGATTTGGATAATGCGCTAACAGCGTGATCGACCTCAAACTCTTCATTCAATTTGAAAACGAATTTCTGTATCATCGGGGACAGTTCCTCGTTTTGGTCTTGCATTCCGGTTGATAAGTCTGGCATTGTCAAGAATAAAACGGAGAAGCCTATGAACCCTATGCAAAGAATTTTATCGGATTCATCCTACTCGTCCGGTTCTGTATCATAAATCATACCGCACTTACGAGAAATCTGATGAACGCAAGCGGGATGCTTATGGTGCTAAGAAGACCAATGGTGATCATGTGCAGCGTTCAAGAACCAAACAGGATCGGACCCTCATTCTGATTCACCCAACCACTGCGCAATTCGGATGCCTGTAGGTTCAGTAGCTAATGTATTGAACCAAACGTGCCAGTGTTGTGAATCCAGAAGGCGGATGACACAGAGGATGTTTATTGGGGAAACCAATACATCAACGGGACTAAGAACAAAAACATTCATTTGCACACCGCACTCTTCTGAGGATGCTCCGGTCGCTTTAAACACCATTTCTCAGTTCATTCATGTGGCGAAAGCCATTAAATGTCATTCTGCCTTCCAACGATCCTTCCCGTATTTATCCCGCAATCATTTCGATCCATGCGGCTACTGAATAATTTGTGAGTAGTGTGGTGCGACCGTCCATCCTCGCTGCACCAGAATTACAGTGTACACCTTTTTAGATTGAGCTCGTCACTATAGGTTGACTGGTTCACGGTAAAAACGACATTTTATATGTTCTCGAGGTGCATCAGCATTGATGACAATGGCATCGTGAGAATCTTGCCGATTTCTGTTAAACCGGCTAATAGGGATTTGGAAAAGTCAACTTTCAGGTTGTTTACATGGTGTTAGTGATACCGAACTGTGGTAGTTTGAAGTACGCAGTAGTAATCGCAGATTTGTTTATCTCAAACCCAGAACTAGCTTCCACACGGTAGCAATAACAGCGAGTGAACCAACGTAATCATAATGTGGTCAGTGTCATATTGTTGTATAACAGGCAGTTTCGTTGTGAGTAGTAT
>QNGE01007593.1:6164-22061 GCA_008508345.1 Paragonimus westermani | reverse complement strand
CAATTCAAGTACGATTTCTAGGGTTATTCGAAGTCCCTACTTCCGAGTATCACAGTTGCACTAGTGATTTTTGAAATATCTCAAATTTCTATCATTGTGTCCCTTTTACTACCTGCTTTTGGTAGTGAAGAGACAAAACTCGCATACGAAATCATTTCACTGACAATCTCATCAGATGTGAACGTGTGACAAACGGAAAAACAAAATGAACACTCCTCAGACTGTGTGGGTTGGCCTGCTTTGTGAGTTGTGTTCGCAGCTAACCACACGGTAATTAGAGCTTAACAGGCACAAATTGTAAGCGGATAAGGCTGACTGTTCGAGGTCAATAAACTAGGCCTGATAGTACTTCGGAATTTGTCAATTACACATATGCATCAGAGCAACGAACGATGAGACAGTATTGTCTTGTGATCCATGGTTGCCAAATGCTATGCAGTGGGTGACACAGTACTCCGTTTCAGTCAAGTATCAACCGTCCATGCCGGTGTAAGTCGTTTTCCAAGCGTTTGAAAGTCCTACTGGGCATCGAGTTCGAGAACGCTTTTTGTCCTACTGAACTGACGGTCACCGAAGCTTCGAGGAGACTGCAAATTGTCACGGCCGGCAGAGAAGACAAGAATTCGTATTTTGAAGAGTGTTGGTTCTAACGACAAAACTAGCTTTACTGCATTGTACGCGCGTTACAGGCTATCGATGATCATCTTGAAGGATTTTATTACACAACGTCTTCGAAATGGACGGTGATGTAGACTGTTTGTCCGGGCAATACTATAGGTCAGTTCTGCGTGCAGCAATCTACGTCATTTCCCGATGAAGGTTTCCTGATTATTGTTCGTATTATTGGTTTCGTATTATAGCGCCTGGCTGACCTCAACACTGGAACGTATTCTTGAATTTGTAATTAAATCACTTTCGATAATTGCACAATCCCTACAAATCAACAGTTGCTTTCGCAGTACTTGCGTATCCATTCATGGTACCACTTGGATATAGGCTTTCCACGAGCCATTGACATCAAGGTTAGTACATCAACTTAGATAGCACAACCTCATTCTGTGCAATGGAGCAATTTACGTGGACGTCCAAGTGTGATAAAACATTTCGATTTGGAGCACAGCGGCTGTTTGCACATTTGTGCGCCGTTTATGCCAAACACTCGAGGGCCGTAGGTTCATGGTTTCAGAGAACGCAGACCACCTGTATGCGCTTCGTGGAGCCATTTCAAGTGGAGTCTAGCCTAGCTCCCAAGTAACAATTTTCTACGAACAATCATGATCGTTTCCGGAGTTGAAACCATTGGAGTGGACACGCTGTCGCTAAGACAACGTCTACCGCATCGACTGAGCGCAGCAACACTGCCGCACTGAAAAAGTCCGTTATAACTTTTGCACACGACTTAAAGCGTAGCAGTGCGTATCATAACTCCAACTTTGACGACTATAGCTGGTAGGGCTTAGGTAAAAAAGCTTTTGGGACAATCCAAACCCACTATACTTAGTCCATACAACAAGCAGTCTTCAGTGCATTGCACAATCTCTCATGACAAAGACACGTGGCACTACTCGCGAACTGATTCGCCTGGCCTAATAGTGTTTTCGACTTTCGGCAGTAGTTCGGCTGGAGCCTTGCATTTAAGCGTTTCGAGGTCAGTCTTCACACGAACAACGTCCTGGGGGCTTTCCTAGCATCCGACTATGGTTCTGAACATGTCCTCTTGGACTTCACCTGGATACTTCATCTGATAGACCAGAAAGCAGTGAAA
This sequence comes from Paragonimus westermani, assembly GCA_008508345.1. NCBI lineage: Eukaryota > Metazoa > Platyhelminthes > Trematoda > Plagiorchiida > Troglotrematidae > Paragonimus > Paragonimus westermani. Next base: position 20,296 of record QNGE01007593.1, on the reverse strand, counting down.
ATCGAACTACGTTTAAGGGGGTACGGCCTCGTTGATGTCGGTCAGGTTGACCCAAATCTAGGTAAATAAATCTGGAGCGGAGTCGTACGGCCCAAAACGTTGGTTGTGTTCCTGTCGTCGCCGTACGCAGCCTAGCGACTAACTACGGGACTAGAAACTAGGACGTAGGCGTCTTTGAGGCCGGTACCAGGATGGTGACACACAGGGTAAACCGAGTTCGCTAACCAAAATATTGACCAGTCGCAGGCACTGTTTCACGCAGGTGTGATTGTTGCAGCTTGACCAACAGGTGACCAAGTTGTTGACGCTCTTTCACGGCTGCCGCCGAAATGGGAGTGACAGCGTCAGTAGAGTGGTCGTGCAGTGATCGGTCATTGGGATGTCAATCGGTTGACGGATTGATTGTAGGCCCTTTTGCGGAATGTAATTCGTGTCGTTTCGGGCTGGGGGCAGTTCACAGGCCTTCGTGAGTGCCACGCACGTGATGAGTGTCACAGCGTGGTACGATCACATAATTAAGCAAATGGTAGTGATCTGTCGGCGAATGGGTGCTGATTGTGATGTCGTTTTCGTTCAGCTGAAATCGAGTGTTTGTGACGGTCAGCTGGTCATCACTTTCGTCCTCTGCATCATTGCTCTAAGGTTTGATTACATTTAATCGCGAGATGTGTCAACGCTACGACTTACTCTCAGTAGTCGCCACAGTAAAACCAGCAAATCTTATGCAGATTTAATACAGCAAAAATAAGTGAACGAACCAACCAAATCGTTTCGACCGTTCGTGAGCCAATAGTTCGATCGGTTCCGTGGCAAGGACGCTGGTTGTGTCAGCGCCTTCTGTGAACACAAAATCCCATCTATTTTATCTGTCTAAAATTGCTTTACCAATCGCTGGAAATTTCTGGTTACCATTACGTGACGATATGTTGAACAGCCTCACCGGATAAACTAGGTGACCGCTTGCTAAGATGGGTTTGGCAATCAATGAAGCCGGGGTTTTCGAGCCTGTTATAGTTAGCAGATTGTTTTCTGATATTGCACTCGATAACCACCTAATAATATGCTCCGTCATACATCGATGCAAGCACCGAACTGCTCCGCCTATACAGACGTCGTTGCAACTGCAATTGAGCCGTATAGTAAGTGAGAGGGATTAGTCGATTAAGTGCGTATCGCCGCTAGAAATATCCAACCCGCTAGAGCTTAACAGAACGGACGGTTGGGCAGCTGAATGGGTGCATTACAACACTGATGTCAGCTTGTAGCCCGTACTGTTGGTCATGTGGTCACCGTCGAATTGGATTTGTAGAATTGTATTCTTTTTCTGCACATTGCAACTAGTCATTTCTAATGCTTTTTTCTTTCTGAATAATCATTATCCACTATCGTCTATCTACTAAGCCCGTCTTCTCCCTAGTCAGTCTTTTCTTGTGTATTTCCCTGATTCTGTGAGATAGGGTTCTCACTAATGACGTTGGCTATGGTCACATGGTTTGGCTATACGGGCGCAGTAAAATATATGGGGTGTATGAAGTCAGTTATACACTCACAGGTGTAAAGTGTGTGTGTGTGTGTGCGTGAAGCCTAAACAATCTGATCATTCTCTCACATTACGTAAAATGTGCATTGTATCTGGTTACGGTTCTACGAAGTTACATTTTGCAATCTTTTGTTGTCTGTTTAATAATCTTGCTTATGTTTGGTGTTGTTATGACACCTTATGGGAGTCAGTGTAAACAGGGCACGGTGTGAAACAGGAATTCATCGTTAATCGTTCCCAGAAACATTTTTCTGGTTGAAAGTCTGGAAAACCCTATTATGGACCAAGTGATTTAAGCTTACGCTTTCACTAATCACCGTCTACAGACAATCGGTGCGAAGCGGGAGAGTTTCACGTATTGATCACTCTATGTCCGCTTACGATGAACAGATGGTTCCAAATTTCCATCCTGACATCTTGTGGTAAGAATGTTTAAGATTAGTAAGCAGTTGTTATCCTACACCTCATAAGATGCGGAAGGTTTGAGTGAATGGCGTTTGAACCATTATAAAACGGAGTGGAGGAACATCCATTTGTAAAAATAAGAATATCATCTGCTTAACGTTTGTAAGGCATGATCCAAGAAATCATTTCGTGAGACAGCTGTCCAAACGTTTTCAAAAATGCTACACATCTTTGAGCTCTAACAAGGTGTTTTCTGTACAATCAAAAAATGAGATCCTCATGACCATCGGGTAAGGTGCGCAGGCTTATATTCTGTCCAAAAATGAAATAGCATAGAAAATTGTCAATTTCACGCAGTTGTACATCGATGAATTAAAAGTCACATCGACTGAATACATCGTCTACATTGTTCTCCAAAATCGTTACCAATTCGAAAGAGTCACGTACACAACGGGGATAACAGTTCACGAATCGGTTTAGGATTGTCCACTAACCAACATGAAAATTTGTGGTATGCCAAACTGATCATGCATAATATCGGTTGTGATGTACTTGATTTGTGAGTTTTTGGTGAAACTGTCAACCTCTGTGACTGACTGTCGGTTGGTTGAATTCCCTTTAACTATACTTCAGAAAAATACCTATACAACATTAATATTTGTAATTTCCTCCGTATCTGTTTTTAATCGGTAAGTTGCTAAGGGGACAGGTATCTAATTGGAATTTAGGCATATCATGAAACGTTTCATCTATCTTGGTTACACTGACCTCCTCTTTTTGGCATCAACAGAGTCCTTGTCTGATTGAAGAAGACTGGACCAATCATGTCTTTGGTCTCATTGATGGCTTAAGGGTGTACAGCGGACAAAAAACAATGTTGACTTATTGGAGCCGATGGAAATTCGTGTGGGAAATCGGTCAACTTTGTACGAAACCAATCCCTGTCGTCTAGTGAGGCAGGTGTGTAATCTTTCATCTGGTATTGCAGGTGTTGACAATGAATTTGAGTCTACTGTCTGTTCACTTACTTCAGTGGCAACTTGAAGCTTAGACCAAATGAAATTATACCCAGTTGAGCACACCAATATCTGTCACATTCCAATTGACGAATGTGTAAGCGCCTGATTTCCGAAGAGCACTAATCTCCCATCTGTATAATATGTGCATAAATTGCATCCCTGCATGCCCAAAATGATGACAGCTATCAGGATAGTGGGCTTAGATTGCTGCACGCAGAACTGACCTATAGTATTGCCCGGACAAACAGTCTACATCACCGTCCATTTCGAAGACGTTGTGTAATAAAATCCTTCAAGATGATCATCGATAGCCTGTAACGCGCGTACAATGCAGTAAAGCTAGTTTTGTCGTTAGAACCAACACTCTTCAAAATACGAATTCTTGTCTTCTCTGCCGGCCGTGACAATTTGCAGTCTCCTCGAAGCTTCGGTGACCGTCAGTTCAGTAGGACAAAAAGCGTTCTCGAACTCGATGCCCAGTAGGACTTTCAAACGCTTGGAAAACGACTTACACCGGCATGGACGGTTGATACTTGACTGAAACGGAGTACTGTGTCACCCACTGCATAGCATTTGGCAACCATGGATCACAAGACAATACTGTCTCATCGTTCGTTGCTCTGATGCATATGTGTAATTGACAAATTCCGAAGTACTATCAGGCCTAGTTTATTGACCTCGAACAGTCAGCCTTATCCGCTTACAATTTGTGCCTGTTAAGCTCTAATTACCGTGTGGTTAGCTGCGAACACAACTCACAAAGCAGGCCAACCCACACAGTCTGAGGAGTGTTCATTTTGTTTTTCCGTTTGTCACACGTTCACATCTGATGAGATTGTCAGTGAAATGATTTCGTATGCGAGTTTTGTCTCTTCACTACCAAAAGCAGGTAGTAAAAGGGACACAATGATAGAAATTTGAGATATTTCAAAAATCACTAGTGCAACTGTGATACTCGGAAGTAGGGACTTCGAATAACCCTAGAAATCGTACTTGAATTGNACAGACAGTGTTATGCCGTGGGGGGATGTATGGAACAAATATTTCCTGTCCCCCAAATTCCCGAGTAGCGTCGTGTATACCGCTGGCCAACGACCACCATATTTCTTCTCCACCATGACGGTGCGTTTAATTCAGTGGATCTGTGCACACTTTCAGAGTCGGCTCTTTATTCCCAGACTTCAAATCACGTTGCTTTCGCCTAGCTGGGTCCAAGCTGGGTGTAGAAAAAGGTGCAATTAAACCAGCTGATATTTAACTGATGCTCACAAAACAATTTTGTAAAATGGGCAACGCGTGATTAGTCTGAAAAGCTGTCTTTTCGTGATACTCGGTTTTAGGGACTTCGAATAACCCTAGAAATCGTACTTGAATTGGAACCTCCCACGGAATTAGTGAGGAGAAGACCTGGTACTGGTAGCAGTAAGCAGTTCTTATTCATGAGTTGAGACGCTGAATTTATGGATGTACAACAGTATTAAAGAAATCACAGTCTGTCATTGGCTGATCGTATTAGCACATACAAAGTCATAAACTGTATGTTAATTGGTGGAATACGGGACAAACAACTTGGCGAATAACGGAAGGCACGACACTGAGACCGTTCGTCCAATCCTGGTGTTGTGTCCCTAACGCGCTATTTGGATTGGTCGCTGGTCAGATATTCTGTTGTGTGGGGATTTGGATAAGCGATGAATCGAGTGGATCTCCATCACAGCTACTCACTACAAGTGTTGAATGGTTCAGAGCCAACAATAACCATTTGCTCTTTAATGAGGATTCTTTGGAGGTCAGTGACAATTGTGGCAGATAAGAACCCTGAATCACAAATAACTTCAACAAAAGTATGCGAGTATACGAAATGCTTCTGTTCAATTGTGTATACCATGTGGCCACACCAGACTGAATCACGAAGTGGGAGCACGTGAGAATGAGAGGATAGGTTAGTAATGAGGAACTGAAAGCCTTAGAATTCGCATATGGTGCGGAATACAAATGAATATCAACAGAAAAAGTCCGTCTAATCCACTCAACACTATAGCGAAATACAGTTTGGATTATGTCACCACAACTTCTTTGGAGTAGTTGAATTCCCGGAGTTGATCAATGTTTCTATTTTTCTTCAACACTGTATCAAACTTTTGAAAATCGAGGATACGAAGTATGTGCCGGAAGCCCTACCTTCAACATCAACACTCATCTGTACAGAGTTGATAAGAAGAGATTTTCTTTGTAATCTGAACATAGCGGATTGCACTGGCATAAACCCTCGCGAAATGTGAGAACACTGTTGCAGCATTTTTGTCTTCACTCTCTGCCCCATGTAGTCATATTTTCGTGACAATTTGTAATTTCGCTTGGTCTTTGGGTTCCTGGAACAGATGTTATCGCTTTAAAATCTTAGGCTACTTAACGAATGAGCAGTAGTGTAGCTTTATTTAAACGTTTCGAGTGTCTTCACACTGCTCTTTACCGAATCTGTTGGAAACCGAAGTGCTCCGACGAATGCGTTTGACACTGCTACACATAAGAGTACCCTTTGCATTTTCGACATGCTTTACTTCAAGACCCACTGGCCGATGGTCAAGTAGGACGTGGCTAGCCGAGCGTTTCAGTGGCTGCATTGTCAGTTCATTTGGGTGTGGCACACTTCCAGAGATTCCGGAAACACCCGGGTTTTGTTGTATGCAGGGATCAAGGGGACAGGCAGTCTCCGATCAGCCACTGGGGTGACATTCTTTTGGATTGGTTTGGCACGGTCCAGGCAAAAACGCGACATTACAGAGTCATAGTGTGGAACCGTTGAAATGCTCATTTCTGCGTGAGACTGTTCATGACTTATACGAAGTACGGTAATGAATGACCTAGTCGGACAAACTCAAGTGAATGATAGGCAAAGTTGTGACCTTCTCTTGTTCGTCACTCTTCGGGATTACCTACACCGTGGTTCAAATGAATAAAAAGAGACGTTGTGATTACTATCGATAGTAGACGGCAATCCACCTACGGAAATTTATAACTAACGTTATAAATAATAACACTGTTTTCCGACAAACTGAAACCACATCCGGTGAAACCACGGTCTACCGATGTGAATGGAACTAGCGGTTCATGCAGCACAGGTGATAACAATGTTCCCACTTGGAAAGAAACGTAGACGTCCTACCAATATAAAAATACCTTGCCATACCGCATTCTATTCCAATTCGTACCGCATTTCGCAGACATGTGGTGCTCGAATGTGATTAGCAGCATCGGAATACATCGCTGAGGGGCCAGCTGTGAGGTGGTTACCGAACTGGTGTTCACCTAACTCCACATACTGTGGCACATACACCGGGCTATTGAGGTGTGGAGTACGATACAAGTACTCCACGTGGCCTGAAATCACGCGAACGAAACTGTGGTTGCTGGAAACTATGTTGTCAGGACTTTATCCAACCAGGACTATTGGCCTGCAATATCGACCTAAGGGGGTGGGAGAACGAACGCATCAGTCAGACTGCGCGGATGTGTGCGATCCGAACGGGTGATCGGGAAGAGTCTTCATCCTTTCGTTTTCCTTAGAATATACAAACTACGCTGGTATCTACCCTAACACCTGACCTGATTCCTTAGCGAGTACCAAGCTTTCCGCTCGTTCTTGAGTTACATCACACTGTATACCTTACAGGTGCGCGATTTGCAATCGGAAAATCTCTTACCTTTGTCACTCAGAGACCCACTGAGACCCACAGTTTGGTCAGAGTCCGGACTAGTGAAGATTCACAATGCAATGCTCGTATGTTTCTAAGTGTTATTTCTTTGAGTTGGCTCCAGTTACGGTTCGGGCGGGCGTCCGAATGTTCAACGAGTAACTATTGCTTGGTCGCGAGCGGAAGCGTGCGGTACGCATGGGTACCATCGGTGCCATAGCTCGCGGTGACGTGACTATATGGCATTGCGATGTGTGCGGCCGCGAATGCGCTGGCCGTTTGGGGTTAGTAGGTCACCAACCTACTCATTGCAGCCTCTCTCTGTTTAGTTTCCCAGAGATGAGAGTTTCCTTTGCTTATTAGCCAATCAAGTGGCTAACCAGCATTGGCCGGCTGGACACAAAGGCCCCACTGGCACAACTCCCTGTCTTATTCCTTCGGGTTTACACTGGATATGTGGTGTGTTGGTGGAACTGCAATTGGTGCAGCGCAGGCCAATTTCAGTGATGGCTAAGCGCAGGCGTCCTTTGGCGTCGGTCAGTGTGACAGGCTAATCCGTAGAATGCTTTTCGCCCCATAGTTTCTGTATTCCTGTTCGCAACGTGGACCCTACCATTGCAGTCCCTCTCCGATTATACTCCGGGAGACAAAGGTTCCCCTTCATGCTAACCAATCAAGTGGCTAACCAGCAATGGGTGCATGGACACAAAGGTCTCACTCTCACACCCACCGCTCTCATTGCTTCAGATATACACCGGACACGTGGTGTGTGAGTAGAACCGCAGGTAGTGCGGTGAAACTCACTTGTGTTGATGGGCAGGCGCAGGCGTCTTTTGGCTTCGATCATTGGACAGACTGATCCTAATCGTATGCCGCCAACCGTGCCGTAGACGAACCGCGGACGGCACAGTGTTGGCTACTTGTAGTGCCACATGTGACATATTACTGTGATAACTTAAACTGGACACGAATTCGACAAACCACCTGCAGCTTTCCGCTTGCCTGGATCGGTTTACACTGCCGTTGGCAATCTGATTGTCACAGTGCACTCAGGCTGACCAACTGAATGATAGATTAGGGCACGGTTGTCGGTGCGCGCGCTTGCGTCATGCGGTCCCGTTGGTTAAGTCTGACAACGTGGACGCTATCTTCAAGTGATTGATGGAAAACAATTGAAATTTACTTTTCGGGGAAACTACTTTCAAATGCCCGTCACAGCGAAGCCCCTAATTTGTTAGTTGCATTTCAACAGCCTGCTCCATAAAATGCTCTTCTACAGCGACAACGAACCATTTGAGTTCTGCTAATGATTTCATCGGTTTTCCACCGGTTCCCCTACCCGGTCAGGTAGACGATTTGTTTACATGCGATCGAGTTATTCTCAGTTGGCGGACTTCATACACTTCTTTCACCGATATCCCTGCATCAGTCATGACGACACTGTGATTTACTTCGCAACCGTCTTTTTCCCATCACACTATTCTGGTGACTGTGCGTTGACACTATTCTAAAAAATAACTTATCCGCTTCGCTGTCACGCAGAGGTTTCTGACTCAGTCCAATTGATTGGCCAATAGAATACTGATCACCTGAGACTTACAATTAAATCTTCCAGATGAACCCTGGCGTCTAAACCCGACCAATCACCTGGACGTCATTTCAGAGGAAGTTCTGTCATGTTGCCGACCACTTTCTTCCGTGAGTGTTGATCAGTTTGTTCAATCAGCCTGAGAGAGGACAAAATTGCTGTCTGTAACCCACAGTCTCTACATAACACCGTGATTCGGTCTTTTGAGTTAAGCTGAAATCCTCGATCCTACTGAACTCCTCGAGCATTGCTTTAGGTTACTGTTGGCTGGCCGAAATTATGGTTCGTTTGAACTGAACATGACTCACTCTGGTTTTTCAAAGCAGTGGCATACATTGTTATTTGGATCAGCAATCAAACTCAGCCCTTCATGAATTTGAGATGATTTCGACCGATCACATTGACCGAGAGGCCTGGAACAATACTGACAACCGGTTTTCCTCCACAACCTCATCAAACCAATATTTACAGTATCAATGTCCATCACTGCCTGAAGATGATATACATTATCTGGTGAAGTGGTTCCGGTCGATTGCGCTTACTAGATGAAAACTCCTTCGTAGAACATCTTGTGAAACTTCTTTACTGTGAAAGTGATTGACGGTGTTTCCTTTTTAGTCGTTTATAGTGATTCCCTATGTGAACAAGTGGTGTTTCAGCTTGTATTATGGCCTTAAAAAAGCCACTCAGAAAAACTGGGAGACAATGGCTCTGATGCTGTAATTGCAAGCGTCTGATACTATGGGGAAAAGTTGACTAATGCCAGATGCTAGGTGAGCATCGATTTATCGTGATTAGTGATATAGTGACATTTGAGGGTGCATTCCCAGTTGAGATCTTTTGTGAATGGACGAGTGACTGACATTCTGATTATGCAAATCGTATGTATGCGTGTACCGAGATGGTCTGTCAACAGGATGAGTGAGCACAGATTAGGAACGCTTGACGGAAGAACGATCCCGTTGAATTTCTTCCCTGTTTCCAACGTCTGGTCGTGGATCGTTCTTGTCGATGATTGAAGCTTTGCATTGGGAAATTGTGTTGATCCAACCACAAGCTGAATTCAATTCGGGTGAGAGTATTGTGTCCATCAAGAATTGTCTGCAAAAACTGACCGATGCCGAATCGTTGACTAGTCAGCCATTGTTATATCACGGAGCGTCCGAGCGAATACAATTGAGCTGTAACGAGCCCTATGACGCAGTTATACTGCGCGCGCTTTAGTAACTCGGAAGAGCTGATACCAAAGCCGACTACGTAGGAAAAATACTGGTCTCCAGAACGAGAGCTTTTACCGTCTCAGTCAGAAGACGAATTACAAGCGGAGCTCTTGCGTATTTATAGCTCGTCAAGCAACCTTGTGAATAATGTTCAATGAAGCACATGAAAAGCATCTAGGTCAATAACCAACGGACCAGCATCCAGTGTGTTAATCGGCGTGAGAAGTGAAAAAGTTGGTGCAATAATGGCGCGGAAAAGGAAAGTTCAACTTTGCAAAAGTAATGGATGTTCTTGACGGGTTGATTTGACAATTTCTGGGGCATTTGACATTCCCAACACCCTCCCTCTTTCGAATGTTGATATCGGGGGTTCTTGGGATTCAATTGGTAGCGCACAGTAGGGTTTCTCCTGCGGCTGGACCGCCGTCTGGATGTGAGGGATCTGTCGACAATGTTCTGCTGTTGAGTCGCTGCATGTGCTGCGCTCTCCGAAATCAGTGCTTCAACTGGAACGTTGAACGTATCCAAAAGTATGTCGAGCGGGATCTCTCTTTCATTACTGCATTCTCCGGAGGTACTCCTCGATCGTAATTGGTTTTTGTGTCGTGACCAAGTCTCCTTCCCAACAGCAACATCAAACATGACGTTTCCCTTTTTGTTCACGATGCGGCCAGGTTTTCAGGTTTCACCATTCACTTGCCAATCTCTGGCGCACACGGCTGACCCCACCTCGAATAAAGACCCATGATCTATCGGTGGCGTCTCTTGTAAGCCGTGGTTCTCGGCAGCATGGCGTGCTGCATTGTCCGTAGCTTTCAGCTCATGTGTGCTTCTGCGGGAGACCGCTGATGTGGTGTGCCACAGTTTGGATTGATTCTGTAGGCAATCAAGAAATTCCGGAGGATCTCTTCCGACGTTCCCTCTCTCCGTGACTTGAGAAGCACTCGCTTGGAAGTATCTACGAATCGTTCAGCCTGACCGTTGGACTGGGGATGGTAGGGTGGAGGCCGTAAGTGACAGATGGTATTGAGCGTGCACAAATTTTGGAACTCACGTGACGTGAACTGCGTGTCATTGTCTGATACGATGTTACCCGGGTGTCCATGTTGGCAAAACATTCTCTCCAACACCTGCAACGTCTTCGACGTGGTCGGGGGTAGATACAGCAGCAATCTCCGGTCATTTGGAGTAGACAACCATAGGGACCAGATAATGTACTCCGTTGATGGGACGAGCGCAGTCGATGTGTAGCCGAGACCAGGGCTTGTCGGGTTGCGGCCATGGTACCGTTGCCAAGCGAGTGGGGTTGTTGGCTGTGTGTTAGTAACGCACACAGTCTTTGACGAACATTTCGATGTCTTCATCCATAGCGGGTCACTAAGCGTAGCTTCACGCTATCGACTTCATTCGCCCAATTCCCGGATGTGCGGGGTGAAACTGACGGATTACTTCAAAACGCAGACGATATGAAACAACAACACAATGAATTACCAAACATCAAGCAATTACTCACGATACATAGCGAGCTTCGTCTGTTGTGATGTTGTTTCGATTCTCCGTCGAATTTTCCGGTTGGCCAACCCTCTGCGGTGTGTCGCATGGCCTGTTGGGGGACATAGTTTTCATCCGTTGCCGGCTGGATTCGAGGGGTTGTAAGTGATAAATCTCTGACGGCACACGTGAAATAATCGGCCGTATAGTCTGTTGTTGTTACTGCCGCAATGACTGCTTGTTCGTCTGACGTGGGGTAGTCGCTAATTAGTCGCGACAGTGCATCCGCCTGGCCAAACTCCTCAGTTCGTCAGAACTGGATCTCGAATTCGTAACCAAGGTGAGTCAAGGCCCATCGTAGCAGCCTGTTATCTGAGTGTGCAGAGATACCTGTTTTGGATCCAAGGAAAGAAAGTCAACTGTACTTTTCCAAGGAACACTGATGGTTTAAGGACTATTGGTGGAACTACTAAGCCAATAATCAAGTCATCCACCAGTTCAGTCAAGTTCTTCTCACTCCATTCCAATAAAGTCGACACAAACTACAATCTTAATGCTATACAGCATCCGTCACTATTGTGTTCATCAAGAAGTGTCCGCAAAGACTGACAGATACCGAATCTCCGGTTGGCCAGCCACTTGTGGAAGAAACAGTGATAAAATTTCCGCATCCCAATGTGTCTGCACCTGTGCCCAGTTTCAAGAGCTGTTAGCTGATTGGTCCAGAGGCTACATCCCTCCTATCCAGACCAGTTCGATGGAATCCGGTTGAAGACGCTCAATGAGAAGGCTTATGTGTTTGGTCTGAACACTATCCAGGATGTTTGTATCTTCCGGTGCCACTGGAAGCAATTCTGACGTTATGACAAATTTCCTCACTCACAGTATTCCGACCAACACGTTATCAGACACGGTTTTCCTCTGGAATAGGATGTGAACACAACTGCCGTCAAACGCTTAGTACCTATGCTTTATGTTGACATCTGTTTCGCACTTTGCTGTGATCGTCATGGACTTGCGTTGCCATATCCCCTTTGATCAACGGATTGTCCTAAGATTGGTCTGTGTTGCTTTTGGGATCGATGGTTGTTCTCCCTGTGTTTCTTCCAGCTAAATTTACTACATTTGCGTCTCTCATGCGGACACCACCGCGTGCAGCGCCGCTCTCAACAGTGCCAGCAAGATGTACCGGACCTCGTATGAACATCATACCTACGGCTCCTGTGCTTCTCATTCGAACTGGTCAACGGAACTGGGCAGACGGAATCAAGGTGATCGTCACGCCCTAACTGATCTGTCATGGTCCCGTCACTGTTTGGATCGACTGAACACTGTTATTCCGTTGTGAACGGCTGGAGAGTCATTTCCGCGTTATTCTCGATTCTGTCCACAATGATTTTGTGGACATCTGGAATGACCAGTGCTCAAGACGAAGACTCGACAGCCGAACTCATCGTCGATCTATTCGTGCGACTTAAGGCGTTCACACAACCCAATCACGATTTTTTCACAAGCGATCAACTGATCGGCAACACACTACGCCAGTTTCATGCATTGATATCGAATACCGACCAATGAGGTCTTTTCATCACGCAAGTTGGTCAAGAGTTAGGCGAAACCATCGAACTGTGATTTCGGGAATTTTCGGGTGGACTAAAACCGATAAGTTACTAGTACTCTGCTGCATCCACCTCTTACGGAAACACTGAATTCTTCCGGGATCATCCTATCGGGGAGTGCCAAATCGGAGACTGTCTTCGTTATTTCTTGAACCGCATCTCAAATGTCATATTCAACGCGGAAACGCAGACGAGTTGTTTTTGGAGCGTACCGGTGTGTGTGCATAACAGAACATTAAGACTGATTCATGCTGACGGCTTACTTATGAATATGCAGGTTATGTGACAATGGTTGAGCAGGACTCTGCTGAGAGTGTGCGTAGTACTTCTGTCGTTGTAGCGGCGACAACCGTTTCCGTTGAAGTTGTTCCAACTTCAAAGTAATTGTGAGTTCACTGCGTGACCGAACTGCCGGGTGTGCCCGCCTCAGTAGTCACCCGTTCAAGGCAGAAAAGACAAGACTTTGTAGCACGCCTTGTTTTTCAGTCATACCGATGTGAAATCGGCTGAAACCAATGTTCGTTGCATAAGTCTCTTTTTGTAAAAACCCATAGCGGTAAACTTAGTCGAATTCGGGTATTGGGAGTGAGGTGTTAATCGAGGGTGGTAATTGATATGCGTGACGTCGCAGACGCCACAACATCGTGCGTTATCCGCGTAGTTGAGGTTCTGGAACCAGCTAGATAGACAACACACATTCAAGCACCAACAGGATTTGGTCGGCAGCTGATCGTTTTTTGAAAAGCAATGCAAAATTGAGTGTTAGAATCACTAGCACTCTCAATTTTAGTGGGATTTCAAGCTAGTTCGTCGACGAGAAATCTGTAATAGAACGCAGAAAGTCAGTTGCTTTGAAGCCACGGTATTACTAGCGGTTGGCGTGGGTCTGCTGAAGATTTGTTCGAACAGAGAAGATAGTAGGTTGATATTGCACGATTTGTGTCCGGACGAATTTCGCTGCATCTTCACGAGTGCATACTACAGACCATTTATATATCAGTATGAGCAAGCGAACAAGATACCACAGAAATCCGATTGTCTGAGCGCACAATCATTGTCACTACCACGGTAGCGACAACCCTACAAACAGTTGTCTCTGAACACACGACACGAGTTTGAAGTTTCGAATTGCAATCGCTTTGGCCTAGCGCAATGTTCGCCTATGTGACGTCGAGCAGATAACGCGAAATGCTGTTGTGGGATCGCATTGGTGTTGTGTCATTAGAATATGACGCGCGACGGATGATGCAGCCTCCTTGTTTCTATGCGCGGCTGTGACGTCACGTGTTTGCATAATCTGTTTCTTGACCCTTCAGCCAACTATCGAAACATGTTCAACCAGAAGCGCTCAATATTGGACCAACTCAAATTGGTATGTCGAATAATGTTTGGAGGCTTTTGCGCCATGACTATCAACAAAACCAAAGGTTCCATACGCGACTGTTTGGAGAAGTCACTTAATGTAGTGAGGATAGACGGTCGCACCATACTATTCACACCGCTATTCAGTAGCCGCATGGATAGAAATGATCGCGGGATAAATACGGGAGACATA
>QNGE01007592.1:0-22067 GCA_008508345.1 Paragonimus westermani | reverse complement strand
GGCACAACACTGAGACCGTTCGTCTAATCCTGATGTATCTTTGACGCGATATTTCGACAGGCCGTTTGTCAGATCTTCTGTTGTGTCGGGGTAGGATAAGCGAGGAGTCGAGTAGATTTTCACCAGTGTATATTTCCACAACTCTGTAAAAAAAATACACCCTACTGTCTATTGCATTTTTCACTTCTCACATGATTCTATCCAACTTTAACCAAGTATGTATAGTGTGATCAAAAGTGGAAACAGCCCCGAAATTGTGGAACTTGACTATTTTCAATTACCACTGGAACCATCAGGATCCTGGCCGTATACATCCGTCACAACACCCTTGTTACTCATGTAGCACAGGTGACGTAGATTTAAAATATGGTTTAAAAATTTGTTTTTTACTGTAACCGACCTGCACAATCGATTGATCATCTTTTTACAACCCGTGATGACCATTAGTGACGGGTACCAGATTAGAAATCACACACAATCAGTGAAATATGGGGAATCAGTGTACTAGACTTCCACCTCTTGACCACTAATTTTGACTAAGCGATCAAGATAAGTAATGTGCAGGTGAATCTCTTTCCACTTTTGTCCACCTGCGTGTTCTAGGCAGGGTCACCACAAGTTACGGTGGCTTGTCAGTTCCAGAATGAATATTCCAAAATGTGTGCCTCATGAAGTGTGACCGTGGCAGTGTCGTCCGGTAACTTGGAATGTAGCGTCCATTGCTGTGTGTAACTTGGTGGTACCAAGTCCCACACCAGTCGATATCTTCGTTCTCACACGTGTAATCACTGAAAATACTGTAATGCCTCACCAATTTAACTTGGTAACACCAACTGCTGCTAACAGAACATTGGCGATAGTGCCCTCAACATATATCTACGGGCAACAAGGGATGAACAAACAAACCCTTATGAGTTGACCTTGGAATTATAAAAATGGAAATACAAGTTTGCCTGAAGAAAAGTGTTACAATATCAGCCAAAAGTACTCAAAAATTCAACAGAGGTAGATTCACTTTGACCACATGAGTGACGCTCAACCATAACCGAAGTAGGTCAACCTGTTATCTGATTCTATGGTATGGGCTGAATAGTAACTCAATGTGATGACAAATTTGGTGAACCACATATAGAAAAAAGGTAACTTGGCTAGCATAACGAGTAAACGGAGACAGTGACTGCCATAGTAGTCGGATAAAATATGAAGAGATAAGGCGGATGACCTGAAGGCTGTATACGTGAGACGTTAATAGGTTGCGAAACAAATCATAACTTAAGTAACAAACAACGACGTACAAACATGCTTAGACCTTTAGAAGCACAAGTCAACACGACAAATGTGGGGCGTTTCCCGTCAACGCGTTTTTCGTAGCTGAAATATGAGATCATATATCGAATAACAAAGCAGATTTTATTTATGTATTTAGAGACCGAAACGGAAAAATATGAGTTTTAAGTTGTAGGCGCAAAACATAAAAACAACCTGGGTTCAATCTTAAGTTCAATTCAATCTTGAGTTGTCTCTGAATACACACGTTGGAATCAAAAGGTGTGGCAGGTAGAGAGTTGAGTAGAGTTAACCGATATGAGCTATAACAAACTACCATAAATTCAAGGTAGTTAGACATACCAAACTTGGTTCTGCTTTCGAGGAGATGGTGAGCGACAGACAGTTCCCACAACCTGCTAATAACCAAACTTTCCACCGGGTGCTGTGAAACTGGTTCGGCTGATTATTTGGGTATAATTTCTGATATTCCATTAATTTGGGTTAAAAAAAATATACGCATAACTTATACTGATAGGGGTATCGAACTGAATGATGTCATCCCACAATTTTCGAATGTCTCTGAGGGGATCAAGCTCTGCAGTTGTTTCAGATGTCTCAAAAGGAAACGTGTAGAATAAACCCAACTGTCTCACCCAGCTGTCTAAATCTGAATAACAACTGGTTGGGCCAAAGCGATTGATCTACGAAAAAACTATCTCGGCTTACTCTGTTTCGTCTCTGACCAATTCACCTATCACATTGTTTACAGTCCTTGTTTCTGCCTCTAGACTAAACAATAACCCCAGGATTCCCTACTGTAATAACCTATTTGTTACATCAACGAGTTCTCTCGTTAAATAAAACCAATTTCGGGCCCACAAATGTTGATTGGCTAGACGACTTATCCAGTCCGAAACATTCCCAAACGAATCAGGTTGTCACCGGTTAAATGCCACTTAGAACTGCCCGCAGCTTTCACGTCTACAAGTTTTTCAGCCAGCCTCAGTCCGAAAGAAGCATTAGTTCTGAGTTATGCTCTTATTAGAGCTCGTCAGTAGTACACCTCTTTGTCACGGCCGGGAATAGAACCCTGAACACACTTTCATGAGGCAACCATTTTAGCCAATGTGCCAGTAACTTCACATTAGGCACTATCGAATCATCATATGTAAGGCATCGGGTATACTCATTAGTACGTAATGGTTCCACTGGCTGATCGTATCTACGTAGTACTTTACTGCCAACGTCGGTCGTTGGCCGCACGATTAGACCCATCTGTTAGGTTGAGATTGCAGATGTAACCAAACATGCTTATCGACGTTTAAGCTACGGCTAACGTGGGGAGAAGGGCTGCCTTTCTACACTTTCTTGAATTCAAGCTTTTCTTTGATCTCTCATGAGTATATGATGGTGCATAAGATCGTTTCAGTTTTTCCACTCACAAGTCACAGACATTGTTTGTTTTGAAAGTACTCCTAAATCTCTCTTATTACCGACTGGATTTTACGGGCCTAGACCAATTTGATCAACTGTTGAATGAGCCAAAGGTCAAATCAGTCTGCACCAGTCACTGTTGGCTGTGCTTACTACTAGAATTTTCCACCTAAATTAGGTCACCAACGTCGAGTGTGTACAAAGTAAGGCCGTTGTAAACAGATTCCCTCGAACTCAATACCGCAGTGTCCCTCGTTTCTTCCCCTGATGACGTTTTACTCTCGACACTACTTGCGTCTTCTATGATCTCAGGGGCAAGGTAACATCATGAATATGACGTTGCCGTAGCCCGTTATCAGCTTATTAATTCTACTGTTCGACGTTCTAATCAGCTGATGCTAGACATGTAAAAACATTGTGAGATTTGACGATTCACTGTCACTGTCTAATCAACATGATAGTCACCAGCGAAATACTTCAGTCAGCTGAACGTACAGTATGACCGGCGTTATGTGTCTTGTTTGGAGAAACATCATCTCACTCCATTTTTTATCTTACCACCTTGCTGTGACTTCCATCTCGAAGTGGTATCATCAACACATTGGTTGGTGCGTAATTTTCAGCAAATTTCAATTCACAGATAGAAGGACGGTTCTTTTCACATGGGGTGGACGAACTTAACCACTGGAACAGGCTTAGTAATTTAAGAGTATGACCAACCCAACAAAATGGTGATCTCGCCATCTAGTTACTTTAATGGTGTAATGACATAAAATGCAATACGAATGAACTCATCGACTTCTAATAACCATACCAAATACACTCGCGCCGCTGAGTATTTCAAGTAAACTTATATACGTTTTATATAAGGAAGGAAACCTTCCTGATTCCGGACGCAATAGATGGAAAAAATCACCCTCGAAAATCGCGGTCACCTTTTTTCCCCGGTTTCCGAATAACTGTCAACATACGGTTTCTAACACATGTGCACCCAGCTCATATGGACAGAAGTAACTCGTCGTTAACGTGGTGTTAACAATTCCAGGGGTACCAGTCAATCTTAACTGCTATCGGTCGTTGGTACTACAATAAGCGAAACACATGTCTGAAATCCTGCCTTAAAGCAGGTTGGTACTCTGTTCATCAGCAAATTTCACATTGTGGTCTTCAGCCGCTCAGTGAACGTCAAGGTTACATTTGTTCTCAGACACTTATTAGGCTGTTCGCTCACAACTGTCTAGGATGAAACCAACCCAACTGACATTTATTATCACTATAACATTGCTACAAATGTGCCTTCTTTGAAGTTCAGACGTGACATTTACTGTGTCACATGTTTTCCTTTCATTCTGACTCATCAATTTAGATTAGTTGAGCCATCTGGGCACCAGCTGGAACTACTTTTCATTCAGCCACTTGTATATATTGCCTGTAAATGAGGCTGCGGTCGTGGTATCGAATACACCGTACCGCTGGTCTTTGAGTGGAGATCGGATTCTGAATTCTACGTTCGCTTCGAACTGTTTGCAATTGAGTGGAGTAAAACACATTTTTATCACTGTTTGCCAAGCGAACTGTGACACCCGAAACGATACAATTTGCCAAGAACACGCCAGGTTTTGACAAGAGGAGAAATGCTTGATAAACAAAGTTTATTTGGATGCGTTGAAAACAATGCGATCTCTTGGTAAAATGCCATACTGCGACCTCCAGTCTGCTCAAAAGTACTATTATGAAGATCATCTCTTTATCAATTTCACTCGTGACATTCTAACTGTGGCGCGTCGAGCAGCCCATCTTTTTAAAAAAATAACGACGACTAAACACAAACGTAACTGTCTGAAACCGATCATCCGTGCGTCAAAATAGCCCCTTCATATTTTTGGCCTACGTTATTGTGCCGTTAATCAGCGTACTCCTTCTCCTCGTTACCATCACCAGCCTTTTTAGCGTGCCAAACTTTACGCATGACAGAAAATGTCAAGACTGATTCCGTAGAGCTGTCTGACAAGGTACGACAAGTCGAAGGACATTTCTCAGACCCCCATGATTGTTTCTCTCCCTCTCTGTGGATCTCTAACATAGACGGACTCCTGAGAACAGCTGTTGACTGGACTGGAACGTAAACCTAAAATTTAACCATGCAACAAATATAGGCAAGCGGCGAAATATATGGACCCGCCTTAAAGTGAACCGACAAGCGGACATACAACAAATAGTCCAAATGGCTGGTTACAAAGTTTTCAGAATGATTTCCAGTCAACCCCCCCATAAATAAGCGCCTCGGAGCCACATTGTAGCCGAAAAGGTCCAAACTCTAACGTGACTTTTCAAATACGGGGGCCGTTTAGTGCAAATGTTACATCATCAGTTCTTTGTCCGAACTTCAGGGGTGTGACAACCGAGCGGAGGTTTAGGTAGAGTGGAAATGAAACGGGATCACTAGGCGAAAAGGACAAATCAAGTGTGGCGACAGAAGAATGAACGTTTTGCCAACATGCATACAGTCGACTGGTCAGTCGGGAAAGAAGACACATTTCCGAACCGCCGTAAAACCATTTTCGGGATATTCAGAAAAATCCAGAAACAAATCACACATTAAGTCAGAGAGAAAAAAGTACCGGAATGTCACCAGACAGGTGAACTGAAAAGCAGTCGTTCGTTCGTATACTCTTAATGTCAGTCCGTTTCTTATTCAAAACATTCATTGCGTGTTATTCGTGGGTAACAAATGTGGATGATTTTTGTAGCTGTTTTAAAGCTAGGGATTGCAAAGTTAGTTGTTTAACTCAGGTTGATGATCCGCATTCGACTGCTGCATTGCATACAAACTGGTTACACAGTCACACCAAAAATTGTGATTCCTCTGTTGACATTCCTCTGTTTTCTCTGACTGTAACATCGTGTAACCTGAAAGAGTAAACTGAGCGTAAGTGCTTTAATAATTGTCCAGTTGGTCACCAGTTAAGTTTAGAAAATACTCGCAAACAGTTAAATACCGTAAAACAAATAATATCTACCAAGTGTTAGTCAAAATCTTGATTTTTTTCCGCGTCACAAGGAGTAACTCGTGAGCACAGAGTTCAGGCTGGTTATTGAAAAGCATCATTACTTCAACGGATCTCCTGACTCCGAAATTTTTAACGTGCTTGATTACAGTCGATACTGACTGCTGATTCACGTGAGATTTAACTGCGATGACGATAGTTTACGAGAAGTTCTATCAATCCGTTTGCTTGACTGAGACATTTGATTGTTATCCAACCTCAACTAAATTCCTTTAATTGTGGTTAAAGCCAACTACCGTTCCGATCAATATTTGCTCACACAGCTTGTAAAACAGTAAATCGTGTAAAGCAAACGTGGCAAGAATGTTTCTGTCAGTTACGGTTAGTCGCAACCAGTATGGCTAACTTGCGGCAGGATAATATCCTAGTTTTCGTGCTAGTTCGCCGGGTCGTGGAAGTCAGCGGTCTGTCTACTTTACACATTTCTATCAACAATGTCGTTCCGCTTACTCTGTATCTCTCACATGCCGTCAGACAGATTCGTAATGGTACAGTCTTATGTGCAAAATATTTAACGGAGTTCGCTTTGCTTCACCATTTATATTCTTCATATCAAATTCTTCATAAAAACACCTACAATATGATGAACAACTGTTCTCATCAAACTCTTCTGTAATATTAAACTACCACCCAATCCACGTAGGTCTGCGACAGTCGGAATTCCAATTGTTCTTTGTGACCAGAAATGTAAGTGAAAAAACGCAAATGTTGTAAATGATCGCTTTCCTCAGATCCATCTGTAAATCAGAGTACATAGATTGGTTGTGTACATCAGTTTAGAGACGACAAACAGGGAAGCCTCTCCTGATTATTTGTGCGATCTTTGACTTATTTTTCACAAGTGTAAATTCCGATTTGCTTGAGATCACTTATCCAATGGTGTTTTTCAAATTCACAGAATGGTCCCCAAATACGCACTAATTAGATGAAGGTGAAGCCCGTAAAATATCGATTATGAGCACATTCTGTTGCAAAAGTTGAAAACCTGAGTGAAACATCACTTGTTTTGGGCATTACACACATACTTCATATGTCTCTTTGTTTTAGGTTGTAGCTTTGGTTCTGGTGGTCTTGCCTGAAGCTACCCGTAATAAATAATAAAACCCCGTCTACACTTGTGGTTTCTCTTATCTGATTCCCCTTGGACAAAGTATCAGAAGAATTTAGAAGACAAGGTTAGACGATAGAATCAAGTCGTTCTGATATAATTCACATCTATATCACCACTTTTAAGCATGACTGTAAAGCCAATCCGAGCGCTAGTAACTTGTACCATTTGGCAATGACAAAATTTACAGTACGGTGCAATATCCATGACTTTGAAAACCAAATCTGTTTAGCTGAAGTGACCAGCATACTTCCCATGTGGTAGTTTCCACTTACTGGCAACTGGCCTACAACGGCGACGTAATGGATTGAACTGTTGACGTTATTACACTTTTGGGAACGCTTTTTAAGCCATTTGTTTGCCATAAGCTTTCATCACACGATAGCTTTCGGCTCCGTCTCATCTTATCTGTTCACTGTGAATACGACTTGTGCCCAGATTCTTCTTTGGCGATCGATGTCATACTTCATGTAGGGAAGCAACATCGGTGACTTCTCAGTGTTTGTTTTGAGAGCCGCAACCCGTTAGTTACATAAACAAAGTGACCTCTTTCACAGATGACCCTTGTTCAATCTTTTTCTAAAACTGCATCCAAAGGGTGAAAGTCTTAAGAATATTTGCTTTCTTGTTGTCACAGTGAACGAAGTTGAGTTCCACGAAGGTTCCAAACCAAACACAGCCAGTCAGTAATAAAGGAACGTCCCAATACTAGAACTAAGGTTGCTTAGAGTTACTGGTTACAAATTAATAGCCTGTGTGAGGGTGTATTTACGGGTTGTGAACAGTAACGGACATTTTGGTTCTTCGCTAACATTCTGTCGCTATTCTATACCTGGCTGGTGATACCTGAGTCCAGTTAGCAGATTGTACTTAACTTGATTATTAATTATCGATCGGACCACCACCAAAACAAGTGATTTATTCCCATTAGATCACAAGTAATGACTTCTTGCAGATCTGTAGTTCAAAAGTGGCAGAGGCTCTGAAGTCTTAGTAGTGCACCACACGTGTCTTGGTTCAGTGTATTACAAACCCACAGTAGACTACACCATCAAAAACCGTTGTACGCATGGTTGATCAGCAGTCTTTGCACCAGAAGACGTGTTTGCTACTTCATTGTTTTCGTATATCGCTTTTGGAAAATTTCTA
The DNA here is from genome assembly GCA_008508345.1 of Paragonimus westermani. Lineage (NCBI taxonomy): Eukaryota > Metazoa > Platyhelminthes > Trematoda > Plagiorchiida > Troglotrematidae > Paragonimus > Paragonimus westermani. Next base: position 14,039 of record QNGE01007592.1, on the reverse strand, counting down.
AACGCACTCATCATTTGCTTGGTCACTGTTGACGGTGTTTTACTGAACACAGTGTGGAAAATGCTGCAGTTACTCTACCTAAAAGGAGCTTCTGTTTGAGCTTATTCGAGAAAACCAGTGCAAGGCTTCAGAGGAGAATCTTATTGAAGATGGGCTCTTGTTTGCCGTACCAAGCATACTAAAATTCTGTTCCACCATTCGGACAGCTGGTGAGTGGGTTTTATTTTTGGAACGTTTCTATTCAGAAGTGTCTGATGTATATAAGGGGTCCACTTTAATTGTCTGATGTGAACAGTTGGACGTCCGGGCTGGTCAACTGGTTAACTGATTGATCGGTCAGTTTATTTGCGTTCTACACTGGGTCACCAGATATCTATGTCTTCAAACAAAATTATCTGCGAAATATGTACCTCTGAGTTTTATTTCGTACTGTCTACTCAAGTCTATAACATAACGAGGGTATTTCCGTAACGAAAGACCGTACTTTAGGCTGCTGTCATAAAAATTCAAACCTAGCTAGCAACTTTCATCTGACGGACCAAGTCACAGGTTAATAAATTCCCTGAAACTTGTCTCGGTTGCACTTCCACATAGTAAGAGCATTGTTAGACCATCCCGTTTAGTCTGCTTTCCACTGATGTAATGTTTTTTAAGCTTAGAAATCAGAAATATGTGGTGGGCATAACAGTTTCTGTACAAGCGATATCACGTCACTACTAGAAATTTCTGAGTACAACCTTATAACCAAATAAAACGTTTAACCTCTCCTAAGAAGAAACTTCCCAAGAAGCTTAGGTAGGGGGTTTTTTGGAGTACAGGAAACAAAGAGAGTGCAGCAACCACAGTGGGTGAGAAAACTTATGACCGGAAGTTAAAAGTGTGAACAACAAATTTCACCTACCAAAGTTTACTTTTTATGCGTTTGTTAAAAAAGCCTTTAAGTGTTAGAGGAGCTCCAACCCTAAGAACTGTGCCAACAGTTAGTTGCAACTGAATGTTTATAGCTAATAATAATTTTGCACTGCCTACCGCAACACAGCTGTCGTTCAGCCTGTACTCAATCTCGAGTCATTCTGGTTGTACAAACGTCGACGGAAATGTTAGTCTTACAAAATGGAATCGCTCGGATATGTTGATATCGAGTCTTGTATATGTCGTCATCCATAGAAGATAAGCTTTTTAATCGGTTCCCGAACAATTCAGAGAATTCAGAGAATTTCATTATACTTTGTTGTCGTGGTTTCCGGAATTTCGAAACCATCGGTTCTGGAAACATTAAACTCCACTAAGACAAAGGACTAATTTGGATATGCTAGGCTCGAATTTTTAATGTTGTACAACACTGCTATCGTCCTTTTCATAAATTTTTATCTTTCGCTGAGCCTGTGCTCTTTAGACTGACTATTTCTCCGTAACAGACTGAATGATATGCTGCTGAATCAAGTTTGATTTAGAATTTTGACAGTGTTTGTTCAGAAAACAAATACACACTGTTCTGTCGAAACATTTCCCATCTATGTGTTACAACCCAAGAATTACTCCCGATTTCACAAAGTATTGTACTGTTTACCGTTTAAAATAGATAATGGTAATGCTATTAATGAGGGTAACAATAACGCCGGTGTTAATAGACGATAATATAAGTAACTGTGCCGGTGGCTTACTTGTCGAATGTATGAGTTTGAAAACGGAACGAGTTGTTGGACCGTGTTTTTCGTAGGAGACTGGGCATGATTTTCTGGGCATCAAACTGATCGCAATTGGTTGAGAGATAGAATTTATAGACGGAAAAGACTCGTAGTGTAAGTAACAATTATTGTCAGTTCGAAGTATTTTAATAATTGTCCACTCTATCAGCAATATGGCATTCCAGGTGATAGAGTAAAGAGGATAGGAACAACTACGTGGCACAGTGTCTTATGCTTCCCGATGGAGGTCTTATAGAAGTGTAACCTTAATGCAAGCGTTCACATGACCTTTTACTGCGATACGTCCATCCGGATTGTGTATCGGGGTAAACGTATGCTCCGTTTAGATAACACATGCTAGTCACGGGGTAGAAACCAAAAATAGATAAGAGAAAAATCTGTCGAAAGATTGTTGAATTTAATAAGTCAAACATTTTAACTTGTTTTGTCAACCACTACTAGTCAGTGAATGAGCGATTCAGGTCAGCTGTAGATATGATGACTGAATTATCCCGACCGCTGAGAAGATTGTTACGATGTTCTCTATTACAGCTGATGTTCAACGTCTGAACAACTGAATTGGCGCATTAGAAGTACAGTAACAATAGCTCATAAAAAGAGAAGCAACAGATCTTCCCAAAATCCTCTCACTTTAATTTGTATTCGGTCGAATATTTCCCAAAACTTCACTGCCGTTCGTTGACCTACTTCCTTATTCATCATGTTCCAAAGACTCCGTTTACTCGTATTCGCATTAATCACCCTACCACTTACGCCCCAAACGAAGTGGCTTCCAGGGTCCAATCTCACACGAGATTGAAATGTTTGTCTGTTTGTTCAGACTAAACAAAACTTTCAGATGGTAAAGGGGCCCACGAAGCGCTTGTGTTCATTTCAGTCAAGCCGTATGGCGGATATGTCAACTAGCCGATCCAGATCAAACAAGATGTCATGTGATCTAATCACAGTCATCCAGAGAGAGCCACCCTTAAATGCTTCGCCATAATGTTTGTTGGCTTATTGCGTCACATGCTCACTGACCGGGTGAACTGTGCACACGTTCACTTTGGGCGATCCATCTGTTGTCGTTGAGACGGTTGGAAAAAAAACATCTGCTCTGCTTCTTGTCTTCATTTGAGACAATCCAGTTACAACCGCAATATTCACAAAGAATTATCGCCGGTGGTCTTGATTAGGACGAGGGCTAGTTGCTGCTACTATTTGATCCGTTATCAGTCAAAGTCTTCGATTGGGAGACCTCGTTCAAAAGTAATGATATCTCGGGTACTGGCTGTTTTAACCGTATTATGCCTAGCTCAGTCCTGGCACCGATAGCTCGTGGGTTAAGGAGGTTGTATATTTTCTTGAGGCGGACTGATAGGCCTATTCCCTTTAGGGGTACAGGAACTGGCTTTATCACGTTGTGTAACTTGTTTGATGTCATTCGGGTATTTTCAATAAGATCTACTACAAGTTCGTTACTTTTTTCCAACAGCCCCTGTCTTTGGTGGACATAATGTTCGTTCTACTTTGGGATGAGATATATCCCAAACCGGTTATTCAGAAGAGAACAGTTTATTTGATAACAAAGCTTTTTCACCTCTGCTCACTCTACCAGACTCCACTTCGTGTAGTACGTGGTAACTGTTTCTGTTCCCAATCCGGATTGAAGTATCTTTTCGGTCGCAGCTGACTTTGATCATGTCTAGATTGACTGTGGCTGGAAACGGCGATCGTAGTTTATTGAAGTTTTGCTACAGAATGTGTGGTAATGTTTCGTAAATCACTCAGTAAGGTACTAAAAATCCGAAATGAAGGATCCCAGTCGATTCCGAATCACACACCCTGGTCAGCAATTTACGCTGGAATCTATCGACTTTGATATTCTAGTTGATAAAATTCCCTAGCGTCATTTTGTCCACTGTAGCTATTGGTTCGCTGTTTGGTGGCTAACAAAATGTTTGTATGTTAATGTTAAGCTGCTCAAAGCTCTGTGATGGACAAAAGTGATGGGTGAGCAATTGCACATTCGTTCTTAACTGAAGTATCTGACAGAAATAGTATGGCTTAAATTTCAGAGTCGGGAGTAAAAGTACAGTTGATCGCCGTAAGTGTGGAAGGTCAGCGCACAAAGGATATTTCAAAAACATTGGGCCAAATCACCGGCATCGGCTGGATAAAACGGCTGAAGTTGGGAAGCTCAAATAAGAAATCTGAGGCTCTATCATTGCTCAAGCCTGTGTTATTTAGTATGGATTTCAAATTTAATCTGTTCCATTCTGAGTGCGATTACTGTAAAAGGTGGACTTGGACTTCTAAACATGTCAAATGACAAAGCACCACATAGGTACAGACATTGTGACCCATACCGCTTTCCACAAAATTGAACTGATGCACCCTAACTAAACCGCTTACGTTTTGTTCAGAAATACTAGTGAGTTTGTAATTTATGGTGCCTGTCCGGATTTGACTTACCTAGATCCTCTATTTTCTAGGCGTCACTAATAAAGATGTTTATAATCAGCCTTCTGTGAAGTGGAAGAACTACGGACGAGATTAGACAACCATCTTGAGCTAGCAGCGAAGGACGTAAAACCATGTTTTGGAATCAAAGGTCCGTAAAAAATTTCAGTACACATGTGGAACCTCATCTTAGGATTTGTGGCAATTTCCAACTGTTAGTTTGTAAACATTATTTGGTTTATGTAACGGCTAAGTGACGTATGGCCTGTGTCTCGATGCCGGTTGTCTCTATGATAACAATTCTAATAACATCAAATTGCCTGAGTACACTTAATTAGCTAGGCGGGTTGTTTTTACCCCCCAATATCAATCCTAACATGTGGTCTTAGTCCACCTGGTCTGAACAGGCTCTCTGATTACTCAGAATAGCGATAGGGTTGTTAGTTAGGGTTGATGTTCCCGGTCTTCGTTTGTTCACCGAGCTTGGCATTTAGATTACAAACGTTTCATCACCAAACGTGGCCAACCACGTCATTAGTGCAAATGGAGACAACGACCTGGTGCAATTATCTCACAATTATGACGGATATCCTAGTCACTTTTGAACTGGCCCACATTAGCTTAAAACAATACTCAGTTAACGTTCTTGGACATACTCACTCGACGCCGTGCTGGAGGGTCTTTTCAACGTACGATCAATATTAAAGAATTAGCAGTACATCCAATGCAGACACTTTATCCACTGACGCAATAACGAATCGCACAAATGACCGACTGAACCACGAGAATCGGTAAACAGGTTAAGAGTTACGGTGAATTGTCTTCGATACGTGCAATGTTTTTTGCAAAAATGGAGCGATTAACAGACAACAGTTTGTAGCTTCACGAGAATAGAGACAGAATGTCACTGGTAGCCATTCAAAAGCGACACACTTGGCGAAACAGTCAATAGAAGACTCAGACGTGTTGCCAATAGAACACTCCATGCTCTGAAATAACGTCCTCTTTTTTAAACTCTACTTCAACTACACTTGAAGGATAAAGTGCATATTTCTGATGCTTATTTCTGTGCTCACCCATTTACTTGTTCTTGTGGGAATAGTTATTTGAGCCGAGCGACCAGGCCCTCTGTGTGCATTATCTAGCCTGGATCAACAGTGTGTTTATCGAGACGGCTGTCGGCGTAAGTATGGCACGATTTGTTAATTCGTGTCATGCAAATTCAGCCACCTCTGTTCGTACGATTTATTTATTCACTGACAGTCAGTCTATGGCTGGAGAAGCCAAATGCTAACAACGACTGAAACGATCGGAATCCGATTAAAACCATTCACCTTTGTACGCGTTGAAACGACCTGCACAGATCACACGACTGACAGTGCCCACGCCCACACTACGAACGACCAAACTGTATTGGTTCAAGTAGCGTCAAGGTTTTGACCTAAATGTATCAAAACGCTGTTGACACTTTTATGTATTTGATCTAATTATGCATGATTGTTGACGAGCTTAATCGCCAAATGTATTTTTAAAGACTACTTGAAGAGTTTTTAACCATAAAGTTTACTGCCACATTTAAAGTAAACCTCGCCAGTTACTCTATTATACATCTTATAAGGGTCCTCTTGAGTTCCAAAGAAAGCTCTACTGGTGTTATGGCGAAACCCGAAGCATTCCCCATAAAACTCATTACTTGTAGTAACAGACATGTTGGGAAGGTGAATAGCGTCGGTCGCTTAGTGTGGGCTGTAATGTTGGTTTTTAACAATAGCTGCTTGTATATTCTTACGTGCATGTGTATGTGCGTAAGCAAAAACGATACGAGTTTTCCATTCTAAGTAAGCACACAATCTATGAGGTCACCAGACTTGACATGGTTTGTTGGAAAACATCTTTGTCTCCTTCTACCACCCACAAGCACAAGGAGAGGGCGTGTCGTTGGGATGCTTATCATTAGACTGTGACAATAATTGAGTTTATAGCTTGTTAATTGTGTACAGACGGCATCTTGCACAGAACTTTGCTCGATGTGAATACGCAGCCTACCACACCATTAATTGGCCAACTGTTTACATCAGAACCATCGTTGCGGAATATTACCTTGTTGTCTTTTGTGGAGTGGCTGATATGTAAGATGCATGACAAGAAACACTGCCCTATACACTTTTGGTCGCGTATTCAAGACCGTGGCAACATAAGGCAAGGAATGATGAGTGATCCTGAATGCCCTTTAAGTCAAATCTTCTTGAGCACCTCAGTTTCAGCGTTACTAACGCTGCCCAATACATTGTTGTGAAAGTTTTGCTACTAAGCAATTTTTGGCAAACAAAATGATTCACAGTACTCATTTTGCAAAGACCATATAAGCACACTTTTATGTGTTCTGCAATGTCCTCGCACAAATCTTCTGAACTTTTACAGACTTGCCCTAACTGTGCAACAATTCAATGTGAATAACACCTAATTGTCGTTGTTATTAGTGATACTGTATACGGTATTCGCGTGACCTTGGCCTGATATCGGTCAGTTATCTGTGCCACATTCTTTACGCGTCCTCACCAACAGCTTTCATTTTTAATCCTACGCAACACAATTTCACCAAACTCTGCAGGCGAATCAACAGAACCAAACTAATTGGCGATCGATTGGAATGTGAACTCTGAGCAGGGATTCGTCGAGCTTCTGTTTTGGGTAGTTGGGTGACTGATATGAGCACTCAAACAATACACAGTGATGCTGTTTCAGTTCGTGCTGAAGATACTATCCAACGAAAGAGAAAAAATGTGTTGTATCTTGTTGAAGAATGAAAGACTTGACACCGGATTAAGAAATCGAAACACGGAACGGATGACGTCTTTGGGGCTGGTCGTACAAATGGAGGTATTTGTAGGAACGGGCAGTGAATGATGAGCAGAAGAACACACGAATCCTAACGAAGGTCATATAGGACTAGGTCCTCGTAAAACCCTATAGCTAAAGTAGCTGGTTACGTTCACTTTGGCTAAAGAGTTACCCGGTCAACAAAAAGATCGACAACTCCAACAGTGGGTAGTGCAGTTTGCAAAAAGTCTGTTTTTTTTAGATACATTGGATCACCACTTGCGTTATTTTGACTACAAAAACTGTAATTCCCATCACCAAAAGTTAATTAGAAAGGGTTCGATAATGATACGATCAAACCAGTGAAGCAGTTAAGCAGTATTCATTCAGTTATTATTTTAAAGAATTAAAAAGTGACATCATCACAAGAACTATATGACCAGTGTTCATAAATGCGACCTTAAAATCACCATTAAAAGAGTGTATGCGCCCGTCATTGACAACGCTAAATTTGGGTCAGTCATGTGTAGGAAGCCAGACGAGCGCTGTTCTACAGTATCTGCCAACAACATCTTTATCGACAAACTGAACAGTCAATCTGTCAAAGAACATTTATGCTCCATTGTCGTCGACTTTGTCTTATCTACGGTAAAACGTCGTATATAAGGTAATATTTTTAACTGTAATGGTTTGGGCGAAATAATAATTGACAAGAAATGACTAATCTGGAATGTATTGACAAGCTTATATCAGGTACTGGCCAACAATACATCAAGCGTCAGACAACGGGTCGCTAGACCTCTAACATTCTTGGATACTTCCTTTAATTCAAACAAAGTTTGAACTGTTTTCAATGATACATATACGGCAAGCGTATTCAAATGTTTGTTACACACAAGTTCAAAATACTTTGCACTAACTCATCATAACTTAAACAACAGCGCGTAACAGGACCAGACAAAGCGTACATTTGGGACGCGATCCAAAGTGAACTCGAAGTAAGTAGTCGACCTGTAGTGGACAAATGGGTAAGCACAGTCAATACTCAGCACACTTTTAGAAAAACCCTGATAAAATATCATATACATCGGTAAAATATTTTACGTTCTTTTCGCTAAATCAGGATAGTTTTGGTCTTCCGTTACAACTACGGTCAAAAACAGCGGCGGCACTAACATACATTGTCCACCTACCCCTCTACCTTACACACATGCAGAGGAGACGAACAGCCAGAATTGCGAGTATTCCTTTCTTTCTGGTCGGATACAGTGTTTGCTCACATAGTTGTGGCTTCTGCTCCCCGTATGGTCAAGCTTCTCCGATTACTTGGAAAACAAGAAGTTGAAAGACAACCTGACACACGAGACATCCAACACACCAAGGCTGGTCACTGTCTTGGCCCAGGTGAGCAAAAGTACTCACCTTTACACTGCCGATCGCCGGTTCACATGACGTACTGCTGGAAACTTTGTTTGGCTAATGTCTTTATCTTCCACTCAGGTGAATCAAAGCAGTCAAAGCTGTAACGAATCCCAGTGGGCTTTTGGATAGCCAGTTATCTTACAAGCTATTCTTACAAGCTCATTTGACTTCCCTTGATAGTACTGGAAGTAAACTAACTAAGGTAATTTTGTCGGCTTCCCTACAGTGTCTATAACCAAAGCAGTACTTCCTGTGTCTCGTATATAGCGACGGTGACGGTGTTATGTTGTTCACATGACCATTGGTGGGGTAGATAACTCATGATGGGTTACCGATGTGAACAGAAATGTGTCCCATGGACGAGGAAAATCAATAAGTCTCTTTTGATCACCATTCCGTGCTCCTGTGGCCGTGGCTAATGAAAAAATGGCCTCTGACGCGGAGTTTATACTCTGGCTTCAAAGGATACGTATAATCGGAAGGCGAATAAAGCCAATAAAGAAACATATGACAAGCACACAGTAGTGTGGTTCAATTCGGAATGTTGCGAATCAGCAATTGAGACAATGGGAGCTTGCGCATATGACGGACGGGTAGGTTGATATGAGAGTAGTCCTCGACTTGTAATCCTTCTGTTGGGTGGAGTTGTGCTAGACATGGGGTCGAAAATCTTCAGCGTGTGACCGCATGTTGTTTAGCTCGTTCGGTGATGTCACAGCAGCGTGTGTTGTTCAGCTTGCCCTGCAGCACTGAACTGTCGTTCCCTTTGATGCGTCGAGTAGAAGTCCGTGAAAAACCGGAGTAGTTGTGGCAGTGTTCGTGGTCATAAGCCGTACCGAAGAACGAGTGATGTAATGTGTCGGTGGAACCGATGCTCACACTGTTGACAGAGTTGGAACCACTGCTAATGCCAGGCGCAGTGTCGGACCAGCCGCTTCTGTGGTTCACATCATCTCTTGAAATGTGGGACAGCAGGTTATCGACGTCGGGACAGGTTGTATACTGTACACGATATGTTAAAGAGGCAATTGACCTTAGTGCGTACACAGAAAGTTCAACAAGATAATTAGGGGGTGTGTACGGACATGTTCACGGAAGATGCGGTGATGAGTTTTACTTGATGGTTCGGTTGACAAAACAGCGACTGGTTAATTTTGAACGAGGTTATTCTAATCTCTACACAAACAACTTTCATAATATTATCTCCAACGCCACCCAAAATAGTAGAAAAGCTTTTTAACCAACCCGGTTAACTTGGTCAACGAAGGCATTTAGTGACGCATTCATAGGTTTTGTCCCATCTGATCAACCTAAGTATGTTTTTTTTAATTGTCTAAACTTCATCGTTTGACCATCCACGGTGTGTGCCTGATGCCATCACGGTGTGTATATCGAATGTATTGATTAAAAACTTCATTCGCAAGACAAAATTATCCTTGATAGTGGCACAATTTGTGGTTGAACATGCATGACTGGTCTATTTCAGGTACGTATCCCATAATAATTTTTGAGATATCAATGCCGTTTCGCAAATTTTCTACTGATAAAATGTAATTATCAATGCTTTGGGAAAACACCTGAAAGTCAGTGTGCGTCAAGCCCACATCTTGTCAGGAATCAACGGTAAATTAGTTATCTCTGTTTGGATTTTTGCTTTGGAAAATTTTGCAAACTGACTTCACTTCTGTACAACCGATTTTGACCAAAACATTCGAAAAAATCTGTTTATGTTTCCTTAACATTAAATCCTTTTGTCTGTGTGATTATCATGCATTAGTTAATGAGACGTTGATTACACATTAACCATTCTAATCAGCGCCTGCGCCTGTCACTAAGGGACCTAGTTACGATTGTTGCAAAGCTGCGTCCGCCTCGTCCACTCCGTATGTTCATTTCACCGACGGTTAATCTACCTTCATGTTCGGACCTCATTGCAAATTCTCAAGAACAGAACATGTGCAGCAAGCATAAAAAATCCGCGTGACATACACATGCAAGCAATAAATCTTGTCCCTCGCTTATCGCTCGTGTATACAAAATGGGTCGGGTCAAGTATTCGGATATGGTCGGTGCAATGTCGGAAGACTTGTTAGTCTGTCAATGCGAAATACGACTGGATTGAGCCCTTTGATTTGGAGACGGCCAGGAGTGCATGTAATGCATGAACCGATGTCGCGAACTTGGTTTCCGGGTCAAAACAAAGACTAAGATGGATGGTGGTGGACTGATGGGACAGTTCTGACAATGGCAGTCTCTGGACCGTGTGGTCGTATGTGTGTGTTACTGTTAGTAGAAGGGTTGTTTGGCCCTCTTAGGAAAGCATATGACATTTGGGTGAGATGTCGGTCTGGAAATAACTTTCCCTCCTGGTAAAGTCACTAACAACCAGACTAACTTACAATGAAGTTGACTGTTCACTAGTGTGAGGGAAGAAGCGAACACCCTCCAAACGATGCTCCACTGAGGTACACCCGACTTTGTCTGCCACTTCTTTTTAGCACAGTTCCTTTCCCATCTGCCCCCCTGTGGAGTCTGCTCGTTGGCAGCGACCATGATGACGATGCATTCCTCAGCGTCACTCAGAAAGTGTTGTTTGTTTCAGTTCCTTGTTTTGGTGTAAGTACCTGAGTTGATTGACCTTGGCCACCCACAAACTAGAATGGTCACACAGAATCCCACCCCTATTGATCCTATGTGGCGCCTCAGTATATAGGACATAAAATCAAGCGTTCTTCGGTCCCATCGTCTGGCCGACTGGTTTGAACAGACAGCCCAGTCTCTCAAGCTAGTTAACCAAAGACTGGGCGTTGGCCGTCATAGCAGATGTCAATCTGTGTGCCACCAGCCTGAATTTTATTAACGATAAATGATATGCGTCTGAAGATATACACTACACGTTCAGTTATGCATCTTCCGTCTACTAAAGTTTGTCCAAGTTGAAACCGGTCTGAGTCAATAGACTGCCCATGGTTGATACAAAGGTCATCAACTTTTGCAAGTATTTTCAACGGATGAAATACGATGTTTTGAAGTAAAGTTGAATAATCTCTAAGTGAAGCGTGTTTCGCTTAAGTAGACGACACCTGATATTAACGACTTGCAGCACACTGTGCAGAGTCATCACATGAGTGTGGGGTGTCACTCCGGGCCGCTTCTAATGCATTTACTGGTAGAAAAAATTGTGAGAGCTTTACCCAAGGTTATGTTCGTACCCTGCACCGTGAAGGTGAGAACGACAAACCTATCAGTTAAAATAATATCCGAATATAATACGGACTAAAAAGAATTAGGAAGGTATATTTAAGTAACTTTTTTAGTTATTACGGACCGATGACAAATCCCATACACTACCTGAGCGACGATCAAAGAATTGCGACTGATAAGTTAGACAGCCTTTTATAGCACTTCGAATACTCGTTACTCACGTAAAACTTGAAATAGTCCCGAGACTGTTGTTACTCCGGTCACAGTTGATTATACTCACTCAAATAACGCAGGAGAATTGCAGTCCTGGTAAACCATTTGAATAGAGTAGTAAGAAAACGTACACTGCGGTTTAAAGTTACTTTTTACACTCTCGTCGTCATTCGTTCTCTTGTGGTTTGCATAAAAACAAAAAGAATCGGTTCACAACAACGTTGACAGCTGGACAAAGATTGAGAATCAAATATGCCCCCAACCACTGTTCAACATGACTTCACAATATTTCGTAATTTGTGAGCTGTGAGTGGTTACTACGACAGTAGAGTATTCAAATCAACCTAAACTAATGTTTTGTTTTTGTGATCTGTGGTTGAGAATTGCCTGGTAATGGAAAGCAATTTGTTCCCGCTGTTTCGCTTGTTAGTAGGCGGAGCCTGTGAGGGTCTTAATGAACTTCTCATGGCCCTGATTGCGAGCGAATATTTCCGTCGATATAAGTGTTTTTGCATGAGGAGGCACTTCGGGGAATGATCACATTTATCGCCAGTTTAACGGTCATTACTGGGACTCATTCACTGCAATCCTGCTGAAGTCGAATAGTTGTAAGTGATATTACACTCACGGTGATTTGCAGTAAATAAAAGTTTGAAGGAGTCTAAGTCCGTTAGGCATTTCCTAATGGGTCTACTCCAGTCTGTACTCATCCAAGATTGAAGTTTACGAAAGTTTGATAGCCTCCGCTATCTAGTTCGTACGTTTGGTTGATGTGTGGTTTTCACCTTAGTGAATGTCAAAAACACGAGACATCAGTAATTGTTCGGATTGTGGAGATTCATGGCAAATGTTAGTATCCTGACTAAAACATTTCTTCCTACGTTTGGCAAAGCATGCCCAGGCCTGCAACATTGTTGCAAACCGTGCTTTGCCGACCATTATTGTAAACCAAAAGTTTCTTACACCGAGATGCTGCCCTGTAAATTCACGGACAATATCTTCCGCGGGATCCGCATTTCATACTCCAAATCCAGTCTAGTGCGATATAGATGTCCCTTCAAGGTCAACTTGTTCACGTACATCTTCACAGTATGTTGACTATCATCTTTTCATCACTGCTAACGGAAGACCAACCAGTGGTTTACTCACTAGAAAAACAATCTCCGAATTATTCATGGCTGTCCGTATTAACAAATTTGTTGCGTTTGCTGTACACATTCGATCCTATTAGGGCCATAATCAGGCTCGCAACACAGAGACATACAGGCATCTGTTGTACCAACACTTTGAATGTTCACTAATTTCTCAAGTGGTAACTGATGAGCGGTGGATGCTGAAAAGGGTGGATGATATCAACAGTAACAAAACAATTAATGCACAACAGTTAATTGGATGGATAACGAGTTGGTGGAATAGAAACGCTCACTAAGTGTAGGGTGGGACCAAGTTTACAAACAATTGTTTCAAAGTACATAAAGCCAGCCTCAGTCGAGTGAGTACGATCGCCTCAGCAAACCGTATTGCTTTACTTTGTTTTACTAATTTAAGAACAGGTACAAATGTTTGCAATCCAACACAGTTATTCATTCGAAACACTACCGAAGTTAGCACACACGGTGTAAAGAACACTTTGTAAACTGTGGGTGGTAAAAGGAAACGTTCAAACTATGGAGTTGTTGATGGATAGGGAACTGTGTTTCACTCGTAATGTGTTATCGGTATCCATGAGTGATAAAACAATCATCAGTGTTTTTGTATCATGGGAAGTTTGAGCAATTAACACTGCTGGAAACAAACAACAAAATGTCACGTTATATCGTAATCATCAGCATCATAATCGTCGCAGACAGCTATACGTCACAGTTTCTTATTAGTGGTTAATTGTCCCACAACCTTCAATAAGAAGTAAACCTTGTACTAAAAATAGTTACGTTTAGATTCCAACATTCAGCATATAGATGCCTACACCTTGGAAACAAACAACCGTTATATTGCGGGTTTTGGGAATTCCTTGTTTCGAAAGAATGTGGATAGTTGGATTAATAAATTCTCGAATGAACGCCTACACACCCCGACTGGATGGATGTCTGCTTAGTCTAAATTGCGTTAACCTATAGGTTTATTTCATTGGCTGTGCCACATTTATCTCGTTTGTGTCAGTAATCGTGTACAGTGGAAACGGGATGACCGGTTTTAAGTCAGCCATGCTCGTTCGTGGGGTGTGTAAGG
>QNGE01007591.1:0-22067 GCA_008508345.1 Paragonimus westermani | reverse complement strand
CAGTTAGCCATAAACAAATAGGGTCGCTACACTACAAAGTTTACAGCCAGTTATGCAATTTAGTGGCTGGCCCCGTAAATTCACTCAGCGCCACAGTAAAGCTGAACGGTCTGCAACAAAACAGAGCTATCCATACTGAGCGTCATCTTACAGCTTACCTACAGAAGTGATCCGGTGTGGCAATCCAGTTGGCGAATTCGATTAACAGCCGGCCGAAAATTCTCCGCGGCCTCCGGCACGATGCCACATTCAATCGACCGATTACCACTGCCTCCGGTGAAAGCGACACTATTGCTGTAAGACGAAGTTGATCGTATTTGTTAGATCCAATGTTATTGCCTTGCATAGACAGAAGAGAAAGGTAGTTAAGAAGTCGAGTAGCACAGCCTGTCCCCGTTTGGTTTGAGCAGGCCCCACCATCTGCTGTTGCGCAACCCGTACAACACAAGCAGCCAGCGTCTTCGGTGGCAACTCACTTGCTGACCTCTGGACATGAGATCATTACTGCTCATGCTTTTAACATCCTTTTCATGACTAGCGATCGACGGCTGCTTCAGTTCGCTCAGACCGTTACCATTCACATATTGCAATCACTCCAGTGCTAACAGAAAGACATGGTCGTCATTCTGAAACCGCCTTGGTAAATGAACGAGTTCACTGCTGATTTGCGCATATGTGACTATGTATGTATGTTGCTGACCATTTCTATTACCTTGGAGTGATGGTCAGGTATTGTGTGTTCTTCTTAGCCGAAATATTACGCTGACTATTACTTCGATCCTTCCTGGTCAAAGTATGTCAGATAAGCCGAAAGTAAGCAACAAGACAAAAGCGGTTACGCTCGTAGTTCGCATTACTGACTTCGTAGAGAAGCTTAGGCTGTGAGGCACGAACCTCTGAGTATACAGCAGAACTCTATATATAGTTTCAGCACTGCTGTGCTTCACGTACGGGATTAGAAAATGTGCCTTAAAACAAATAGAAATCTGGTCGCCCAACGGCTGACCGTAACTGTCGGCGTATCATCCTACACGACCGAGAAACCCGTACTAATTTTAAAGAGCTTGATGGAATTTACAATATACCTGTTGCGCACAGTAACAATCAAAATGAGTCGTTATTGTCCTTTTCAATCCATCCACGGGTTGGGTTAGCTCGTCACTACCAAATAGCCTGATTTGTGAGCCATTGACTCCGGATAGATTTCCCCAAGAAAATCCTACTTCTTTTGGTCCCGTTTGTAAAACCGTTCAAACAGAGCTTCAATCTGAGTTCACGCATTTCATCCTGCGCTATACTCGTGGACGCAACATAACTGTCGGGATTTTGAATGTGCGTACGCTGCTAGAACGATGCAATATCGGACTACCGGATCTTCACACCTCAGTGATCATCTGCTCGGCTTGTACCAATCCGGAGCTGGCTATCACAAGCTCCCGTTTCCAACCGGATGTGAAATATACCACGACGTGGACTCACTCACGAAACGGTCATCATCGTTTGTTTGATTACGTGGTTCTGCAATGACGCGGCATTTCCGAAGTACGTTTCATGCGAATGATGTCCACGGTTGAATGTAGCACTGATCGCAGACTGGTCAGGAACAAATTGTTTGTCAATGCTTAAAAGCCTGTTTATTTTAGACTATTCGGACAGCGACAGAAGCTGGATGTTGAACGACTGCTGAACTTGAAGGCGGGAACAGTACTTCAGCGTACATTTGCTGTTCTTCTGAAAGACGCTGCTGTGTCCGTTATTTCCGAAGATGTGCGATAACGCCCAAAGAAACAGATCACGAGAGCAGCCACCGACACAACCGGGATCCAACAACAAAAACCCTCAGACCGATTTGATGACAATAGTGCACCTTGAAATAAATTAATCCAGATTGAAAAGAGAAGAATGAGGCGTAAAATATCCGCACCAAATATAATACGAATGGAGTTAAACAGTTTGGGCGTCGTGTTTAACAGGTTGATGATAAACAGATTGAGAATAGCACCACTTTAGGAGCAAGTTGTAGTACTGTACGTTTCGACCACCTCGGATGGCCTTCTTGAGGAGTGTTGTAATCGAAATTCGAGATGGTTGAAACGAAGAGTATTACAACTTGCTCTTATTGTTGCGTTATTTTCAATGTGTTTATCGGAAGAATGAGGCGTTTCTGTTTAAACAATGGGCTCTAGCAATGAAGACAAAAGAGACAAGTTCCAGGATGTTTGCCTTCAACTGCACAGACGAGTTCGCAGAATGAAGGGTGACTGCTGGAAAGCATAATTTGAGTAAATACAAGGCTACTGCGTCTATCGACAACACAAGAAGTTTCACGGTTCACTTAAGGTGATTTTTGTTCGGTCCATCCGATCAACTAGAGCACGGGTTGACGGGGACTCTAGCTTCACGTACACTTAGCCACAGGATATTGTGGAGGTCTGGTGCAAGTACTTTGATTGCTTACTGAGCCGTCGTGCTCTCCTTGATTGATAGGCTGTTAACAGTCTACAAAAACAAGGTATCAAGGATTCACCTGATCTTACCCAGAGATGAAGCTATTTGCAAATATGAAACAAAATGAGTGCAATTGACGATGGGCTGTTAGAGGAAAATCGAAAGATGGCGGACCAACCTTGGAACGTGGTTTACCACAGATGCTTCAATCCAGTTAGGAGCAAGAGGCAGTTCCTCGAGAGTTCGAAGTCCTGATTGTATCCATTTTATAAACGTTGAGGTGGTAGGCAGAATGCGGATAGTTGCATGGGCACCTGTATTTCGGAAGGTCAGTCGGTCACTAGAGTAGTGCTAGAGAGAGTTCTACTGAACCAACACATCGCGAAAGTTTCCGAGTGCAACAATTCCAAGGGGCAGTGCAGATTTGGTACGAATCACAGTATAATGGATATGATGCCCGCTGTTTGAGGGATCCAGGATAAGTGTCGTGAATGCAACCATCAGCTGTGAACCCCGTTTATCGACTTTACCGAGGCGTTTGAATGTATGGCACGTGAGACGTTGTGCACGAAACTTGATAAGTTTGCACGTTCAGGTAAGTATGTCAATTTTATGCAGATTACTGGATGCAAGTATGCAGGCAAAGGTGTGATCGTGTGAATAGATCTCTGGTGGTCTTGACGTTACTGCTTGCACATGCAACACTGTGTCCTGGCCCCAACCCTGCTAAGCTTGTATTTGATCACAACCTCAAAAGTGTCCAAGCTGAATTTCGTGTGCATTACTGCCTGCTGAATAATTGACGTCTCGGTGCCCCAAATCGGCTGCGTAATTCGACAATGTGCGTGATGTTGTCTACAAATTATAGTAGGCTATTTGCACTCAGTGAAGAGGAGATTCAACGGGTGGCCACGGTTTTCACGATCGTGGCGTCCAACTGTAGTTTAGATACGAACACAGATAGGACATTGTCCGTCCCGTAGTCTTATTCGGGCAGAGGTGTTGGACCTACCCCTGGAATCCGCACAAAGGCTGACATTACGAATAACCACTACTTGGGTAGGAGTCTATCGGCAGATTTACCTGTCGACCACGAGCTGTGAGTTCGTGCGGCGAAGGCTGGTGCTATTATCGGACGTCTCTGAGAGAACCTCTACCTGAACGTAGGAAACAAGCTGCTTGTCTGTCGCTGAATAGTGTTGTTTATGCTATCGTACAACATTTATATCGAGACATTATACCAACGAAATTTGTGATACTGAGCTGCTCCTATCTGCAATGTCTAACACACATTTCGCCAAGTGGACACGGACAGGACTGAGCCCAGGTTGATATTCAACCAGTTTCGCTGGCTAAGACACGTGCGTTCTGTGGACGACGAAGTGATTCCGAAGTAGCTGTTGTGCCTGAAACCGAAAGCAGGCGAGGGCGGTCCTGGTTGTCAGAAGCTGAGATACTAGCGTATTATCCAGGTAGGTCTTCCGCCTTGAATCGAACCGCTTGCATGAATACGATCTGGACAGGTGTGCGTGGATTCAGTGAGCGACAGTTGTGTGGGCGCGAATATAAGCGTGCGGTACGCGATGAAATCACGGATATCATATGTCGTGGTGGTATGACCGTATTGTGTTGTGATGAATACGGCAGCGATCGCACTGGTTGTCTCGGTTTGCGAAGTCATCCACGTGCTCATAGCAAACTGTCGGTGAAGTGAGCTTATGTTGTATCTATTTTTTCGTTCGTATTAACCAACTTTCGTCGTTGTTTGCTAAATCTCCCGCCCTCCTTTTCAGAAACCCGTTTAGAGTGAAGTAACATGTGCTTTTACATTGGAATACTTTCTGTCATCGCTAGCCTTCATCATCTGTGGCGTCGAAAAGACGACCGGTTGTCAGTGAAATTAAGGGTACATAATGCTTGCTTGCGATCTGGTTTGCTCTGTGGTTCGGAACCTTGATTGTCTGCAACGAATATGTCAGCAGCCTTGCAGTGTCGGCCTTCGCTGTCTCCTCCAATTAGTCCAAATTAGGTGGAATCACTATGTGATCAATGCGATTATTTGTTAGGGTGCATTTTGGAACGTTCGGGAGGCATGGTCAGTTGGTCAATTGATCAGGTTGCGCTGTCTGTTATGATTGGTTCACATACTCCTTATTTAAGCTGAGCGTTTAATACACCCAGCATTCTTTACTGAGATCAATGGCAGTTGTGCAAAACCGCACGGTGGTCGAGCGGCAATGGGGTCATTGAATATGTTACTCCCACTGTCTCTTCGAGTAAAGAAATTGGTAAGTACACAGATCTATCTGGACTGTGAGTGATACTCGGAAACGCTTGTACAACTGACAGTGTGATTGTTGGCGGTCTAGTAATAACGGTTCAGCGATCGATACGCAGGCTCAAGTTTCGGATCCTCCGTTTCCTCAGTCGGTTCAGTCTTCATCCTATATCATGCGGAAGTCTGTTTTTATACACTCGTACACGCGATAAAATCGGTTAGGTTCATGTTACAGGAAATTTGTCCAATATGGATGATCGTTGGCACATGTGCCAATGTTGCGTCCGCAAAAGACGCTTGGCCAGCAAGTTGATTTATTGCGCAAACTTCCGTACACGTCATGTCAAAGACTAAACCACAAACGCGTACACTCATTTGCACGACGGACATGCACTCACATACATTGGGTGACAGTAAGTTGTCATTCGCCTTGGTGAAAGTTCTCACACAGCATGTACACACTGTTCCGATAGTCTCTTCTTGTCCGTCGTGTTCGGGGCTTGTCCTTTTGTTCCTGAATGTCGCCTGTGGGTAATATACTACTTGTGAATAGTATACTACTCACAACCAAACTGCCTGTTGTACAACACCAATAAGTTCAGCAGATGCTTAGTTTACTCACAACAGTTACACTACTCGGACCTATAGACTTCACTTGTGTTTGTCTTCTCACCTGTATCGTCCGATTTCTTCGAGCTATTCATGACTTTCTTTTTCCGTAGGCATAAATTTTGGTGGTCTATTTTACACAGAAATTACCCATAAGCATATTGATCAGCCGTGGAGAGTCACCTAGGCACTGTATTGTCTTATATGCACACGGCTGTAACCAAGAAGTCTATTCCACTAGTTTGTCCTAATCTGGGGCTGTGCAGATATTAGTCAGACTGTTGAATTTTTCCTGGCGATTTGGAGTAATTCACCCAGTAACACGTACTGGACAATTGCAATAACGCTTATGCAGACGGTCAGGTTAACGGGACTAGCTTTCAAGTTCAAAAACGTCAGAAAAGGCGGTCGGAAAGATTGGCATCTATACGGTACTGTTTGATAAATCTACAATAAAAGTGCTATCTCATCTGGAATGTGAATTAATGAGATACACAGAGTATCCAGCAAAAGGCCGTTCAAAATGGAGTAACCAAACGCGAGTCCACAAATGATTACCAGTTATCAGGAAATGAGCTCATAAAAACAATCCGGTGCAGATAAAGTTGGGTGCGTGTCAAACAATATCATGAAGGGGAGTTTTAATAGGTAAATAATGATAGTTATAGGAGGAAGAAAGCAAACACTGTGCAATTATGGTGAAAACTCCATCATGATCGTTTACTGCACCCAGTATAGGCTGACAAAGGCAAATTTAGTATGGGTTTTCAGCAAACAAACCAAACACACCTCAACAAATTCATCGTTATACATCATACTAAACAAAGAAGACGAACGTACCAGACGAACTTTAACAGATCCAACGCAGACTATATTTACATTAATAAATAGGATACTGAGCACATTAGAGAAGTTATCCATGTGATCAGCTTCGTCCAGCCAAATCTCCCTATGAATTCCGAGTACGAATAACGTTGTTTGTCTTTAGTAGTCATCTTGCTCAAATACCACTGATATATATGTATATATACATATATATATCCTTCACTGCTGCTAATGAACATTAGCAGGACTGTTCTACAAGACGTTGTGTACAAGGTGCAAAGGTGGACTACAAGCTGAACAATCACTGCCATATAAAACTATCAGTTGATTCTAATTAGCGTTTATGAAAATAACAGTCACGTAGATGTTTTCTAGATGGGTAATTCCAGGCGTCCCTGTAATGGAGATGTTTTGGTAAGCACTTCAAACAGGGTTATCCGCGTTGTGCTTAAACTCACATGCAAGGCGACGAAGTCGGTCTTGTTTTCCCAAACGGTAGATTATGTTTATTCCCGATCATGTAGCAAACTTCTGTGCTTTCTGTCAGTGAGTATATTCATAATTTTTTCTTGCAATTATGAAGATATTACTATTACACGAAGAACATGAAATTAGGAATGTCGTATTACGTTGTTTATGAGTGATGTCCATCATCATCCTCATGAGCAACAAACAAAAATTCGATAGTTTACGCTGATAGGTGCACGGGAAAAAATCATGCCCATTTCAAGGTGTCTACTGAGCACGGGTAAAAAAAGTTGTTTATGTTATGTTGATTGCAAATTAAAGAGAAACAGTATCGATTAACCCATTGCAGTTTGCGCTCTTCGCTCGAACATACTATTTACCTATTCTGGGATTAGGTGCGAGCGTTACTTACAACCCGTCTCGGTATGTAAATGTCATAAGCAGCAGGCACACTCCATCCGGTGACAAAACTTTCGTATCCTTGGGCATCTGTGTGGTATCGGATGTTTTTCTGCAAACTTCGATCGCTAAAGCCACTAACTGTTGAGAGTACATCATTTACGATAGGTTTATATAGTGTTCAAAGAAATTGTTTGGTAAAACCGAACCGTTATCTTGTATTGCGAGTAGGTTCGTATTTAAGCTGCTTCGACTGTTTTCTACGGAGGGTAATCAGATAATGCGATCTCATATTAAAGCTCATACTCATCGGCTCAAACTAAATTAGTTTGCTGTTGAAGAGGTCATACAAAGTGTCCCATGATTCATAGTAAATTATATTGCTTGTGATTATCATTCGAAAATGAAACCAACATGCCTATGCCATACCTTTAAATCTGATGAAATTCTACCACCTTTTGACCTACCTTGACAGATCACGCGGTCACTACACGATGGGGTTTAATAAGTGGTCGCTGTCAACAGTGGCTCTAGCTTCCTTATTCAATCTTATCCCGTTGTTTTGTTTCATTTTTCGCTTGATAACCTGTCTTATAACAGACTGGTCATTACTGTTGTGCTAAACGGTGAGTCAAACTACACAGTCCTTCTGATCAGACCTATGACTGTTATGGGGAATGCTTGACGATAGTTGTTCGCGCTATTCACCATCAGTCTTCACGCAATTTCTTTTTATCCTGTACACCATTAGTGTCATTTTAAGGTGATTCATGAAATTTGCAATTTTAATATCTATTGTCCTAAAACGTATCCTTGGCTTCATATGTTAGTTTCCAGTTGGATACTGCCAACCATTATTCACCACTAAAACAATCATTTACTCAACAGAAAGTACACACCTAAGTGCATGATTGTTCTTGAGGTAACAGGTCTGTCCCATGATGGTTTGTTGTTTGACTTCATGTCGAACTGGCACACTTAGGTCGGAGTTGACTTAACAACTCAATGTCACAGTACATATTTGAGATCAGACATTTTGACAGAAAAGGCACGTTTCATGAAAAGTAGTGAGTGACATCATTATCTTCTGTCCATCATTTTCAAATAGACCACCATTACGGCGTTTATTGCACTTTCCTTTTCCTCTTCCTGATGAGAATTTTTCCCAGTGTGTCGAGTACATAAAGATATAGCTTGCGCGGCAGTTAGCCTGGAATCTATCTTGCCTCATTACATCGGAAAAATGGTATCCTCAGAAGTATTTTCTCAGTAGTCGATTTCCGAGGTTACAATGTTGTTTTTAGAGATTTTTTTAAAGCATTCTCATTCTACTGGTTTGGTTACAGTGAAGATCCAGTGTCGTTGGTCAGACATGTGTGTTGAGGGGTTGGTTTGACTAGTTCGTACTTTCTACCATAACAATACAAACGTCTTTCATGCATTAAAACACTTTGTAATCCCACTTTTTTGTTCAGTGTTCAACTTTAGTTGACTATTTTTTATGCTAACAGCTTTAGCCCTTGGACTTGACTTTTGTTCATTTTGTAATGATAACCATCCAGTTACATATCACACAAGACGATTGCCGATTGTATAACGTAATAGATGCTTTGACACAATTTCACATGAAATTCTACCACCAAATATGTTGGAAAACCTGATTTCAAATAGACACAACTGTCTTGGATGATTGTATCGGCTTCCAGTGATGTGCAGAGTAGGTGCATTGCTTCGTGCGTGCGCGTTTACGTGGTGTGATTTGTGTACGTGAAATGCGTTTGACCACCGAGCTTGACATTCGACTTCAGTGTGATAGTGACAGCAGATGGGTTTACTGATGAGGGGAGTCTCCGTGTGCTACAATGAAGAAAACAAGGTATTTCGTTCGGTAATGGATGGTCGCTTGTCAGATGTTAACATGTTTGTAGCAAAGCCACACTTGGGCGCTTCTTGTGAGTGAAATTCAATTGATTTGAAAATGTTTAGTGATGTTACACTTCAAGATGACATTATTTGAAATCACTTATGATGCTTGCAGTGAATTGCGTGAAAATCCGTATTGTAAGTCGTTTTTGTCATTTCCAAGTGATGGGCGTCATGAGTGTAACTTGAGACATAGTCACCTCTGTCTATTTTGTCACACAATGATTACGTGGTGTGACTGTCTAAATCACCGCAATAATGCGTCTTTAACAAGTTCGTCCTGTTTCTCTGTGTCAAGAGAAGATATTTCACTAAGACATCTGCACACTGCAACCTTAGAGGTTAAACTGGAATTAGCTGGACTCTGTGTGAATGCAGTCGTATAAATGCTATAACTCGACTATGGTTATTTTGAACACTCTGGAGAGTTTAGAGTAATCCACCGAGGATTAACGTTTTCTCACTAAGATCACAGCACATGAGGCAATCTAGTTGAATTTCGGCTCAGGTCGTTCCCAAATGGTTGGTAGAAGAAAAGAAATGTGAAAGATTACGCTAGTTTTTTTTTTACAAGCTTTCATCGCAAAGTGGAATGAAAATTTATAACATTTTGAGCGCCAGTCTTCTACTGAACTTACCTAAAACCAATATTTTAAACCTACAAGTAGCTTTTAACCATATGACTAATTAATCTTTATCTTTGAGGCAGAATGCGATTCGAGGTTGGTCCAATTTCTCAACCGCGTTGAGTGTGACGTAGATATGGCACCATTAATGCTATTTTACACAGTAAAAACAGACACATGTTGAGTGACACCACCAAGTAGCCAGTCATGGTGTTAGAAAGGGTACAGCTTGTGATGAGTTTCTAAACCACCCGGCCACTCAGCCTTGAATGGTTGGATTGTGTGCTGAAAAATCAACTACTTGTCTGATATGTGTTATTTACTATTTGTGGAATTCACAGTCGGCCACCACAGTATGCGAGGTGGATAAATGGAACCTAATACATGGTGACAGAAAGTCACGGTTGACTTGTTGGCAATTGTTGGTGGTATTCTAAATTCCAAGCCAGAAGCGGAAACGTCGCACTGTTCTACGTTTGTAACTGATGTGGGTGAACGAAATGTTAACATGTTGCAACATGTCACCTTTCCGCTCTGATGAAGCTGTTTAGTGGAATCCAGTGTTTCGGGTTTCTTAAACGGAAGCCCCATGTCTCGATTGAGGAAACACTCGGCCGTTTGCTGTGGCTACGAGACAACATAGCAGTGCGACGGGCATTCAGTGACTTTTCAGGAGTGTATTCGTGTAGGTGTATTACAAACCTAGTCTCGCTGATGACGCCTTACTCTCACCCGCAGCTCGGTTGTGTTGTTTGCAAGGTGTAGGCACCTTGATGCTGAATGTTTGAATATGGACGTAGTCATTTTCAGTAGTTAGGTCCCTTCCCGTCCCCTTCTTTTTCCTTCTCTCTTTCTATATAGGGTTTGCTGTTTCTTCATGGTTGTGTGGCAGTTAAGCATTAGTGTTAACCACTGATGTATTGCTGTCTATGATGATGATGATCGATAGAGAAAGTACCAAAAAACAACTGAAGCCTCATGAGCTTAGGTAACTCGGGAAAAAGTGAACAAGTTTAGGGGGACCCTGTTATAGCTTTGCTGTATGTCTCAGCGGAGCGTCACGCCTTTGCAAGTTTGAAAACCTGACCAGAATGTTAGATTTGTTGAAGGTCGTTTAGTGCCTTTGTCGTTCTGCGTTTGGTACGATGCGAAACGCTGAATTCGTTGAAACACATTTGTTTTGTTTGTAGAAATTCGATCCTAAATTTGTCTTTATTCTGCCCTTTGTTTTGTGCAGTGAACCATCATGATGGATTTTATACCACGACTGTACGTACAGAATGTCCATTTTTTTAATGACTGCTGTTGTTAACCTATGAAAAATTTCTTGCTTGACCCTGTTTGACACGTTCTCGTATTCATCCGTACTTTATTGTTTTAATGAACTACTTTCCGTTTGACCGGTGGCCACCTGCGAACTAGAGCTTGGTTGCTGCGTGTTGAATGCTGTTTTCTGCTGGGTAATTTGAGCATCCGGTTAATTCACATCCAAGGTGAGACAGCATATTTATTATGATTTTGTCAATAGTACCGTATAAATTCGACTTCCTTTCCTGATATATTTGGACACAGATGATAGTCCCATTAACCACACCGTCTGAACCAACGTTATCGGAAGTGTGGATTACGAGTTACTGGTTGATTTATCATAAAGCAACAGGAACGACCTAATACAAACAAACCGTTTACAACATGAAGGCCAGAACTTTTCATTCTTTACGGAACTCTCTCTTCCGGCCAGCTTCTAGGAGTGTACTTCCAGCCAGGGGGTTTTAATCATATGCACAACCTTCCTTCAGCCTAATCATAGTTAACATGGCTACATTGTGCTCGTCTTTCGCACCGAGGCAGCCTATTAAGATCAGTGGCATAAAGTTTATTGTTGCTTAACTAGGTTGTGTGAAAAATGAAAGAAATTTAATGAAGCACGTCAATGGGTATTAGCTGCTTGTTTCCAAGATGTAAACATCTTGGTATTGCTTATCTAAATCACATTTTAATCACACTTACTCCCTTTCTCCTCTACTGTCCTCCATGCTCAGACTTCTTAATGGTTGTAAGGTTGTTGAACACTGGGCACAACCGCTGATGTATCAGCGTTGCTGATGTGGAATCTCTACTTGCAAATGTTTAGTCGGAATGCAACGATTTCTACATCACTGTAAGTAGGTTTTGGGCGTGTTGTGGCGGCCACCAGACAGGAATCAACTGTTTTTATGAACGTAAGAAAAAGAATAATTTCTACAACGCATGATTACTATGATCGATGTGTGACAGTTGCCCAACGAGAAGGCTGTATAGGAAAGCTTATCAGATGTCATAACCAGCGTACCACCCACCTATCACCTCCGTTCGCTTGTTCTATATGGATTTTTTTTACTGCCACGGTTTATGTATGTTTGTGCATATGAACACAAAATCTCCCATTACACAGTAGACAAGAAATGTAGGAATATCTTGCTCTGTGAGTCTTAGTAGTGACAGTTAATTTTGTTTTCTGCTAAACCTTATTGATTCGCAAGGTTGCATGGATATTTTTACGCGTTAGTGAGAAGAGGAAGATCGTTTAAGTTAACACAAAACGTGCATATTCCTGGCGCAAATTTCGAATTTCTGCCAACCGATATACTTCATTTTAGCGGACTTACCTGCCATGTAGTTATTATGTACCATTTGCAGGGCTTTTTCGGTGGTGATGAAATTATTCACCTCGGCCTGATGGGCCGTGACGAGTCTGTCCACCTGGACAAGAATCTCGTAATCCGGCACCGACAAGTGTTCGCAATCCAGTCCCAAATGACGAGCAATCAGCGCTCGGAAATCCAGCAACTGTATGAGGAATAGGGAAAATAACACAGTAATGAATTCTTGAATTTTTCATTTATTCTAATTCACACCATGTCATGCATTCTGTCGATTCATTTCAGTTTCGTCCCCTTTTTCTGTGTTCACAGTAATACGAGGTGGCCAGATGTGCTGATTCACATCAGATGTTTGTTAGAAATGTTTTAAGAGCTGCACAGCAATACAAAAGCGTAATAGCCGTTGTATCTTTATCTACGATATATCTGATAGTTGGTCTGTGGACTTTCTCTACGTGCAATCACTTGCGTTAGTTACAGGAATTTGTCACACAGCCTACATCTACGTAATTAAATCCCCATAAGGTTTTTATTGGTACCTTCAGGCCACCACCTCCATATTCATCTTTGGGCTACACACGTGGTCATAATAGTAATTCTCGAGGGGTGAACTTGTGAAGAAATACATGTGGTGAAAAAGTGACCTAAAAACCGGAGATTCATGACGAAGAAAAGTCGTCAACCTTTAGAAAGGGGGCTAGCTATTGACTACGATACATTGCAGTGCCTGAGGGCGTTTCCAGCCAGCGGCGTAAATAGCAGTGAACAGCCCCAACAATACAGGTGACACCTACCTATCTTACTCGGTAGGGCGGCCAAGACTTTTATAGCCTGTGACCAAGTCATTACCTTCCGCTTCACCAATGATAACGTAATTCATTTAAGTGAGAAGTGAAGTTAATTGGAATCACAAAGTCTGCAACTTTAAACCCAATATTACTAAACTGTTCTTAGTAGAATTAAGTTGATCTGACAGCATATTCATACAACTTCTATTCGTGACAGAGCGGAATTTGTTACCGAAGTAACGAAATGTTCTCTGTCAAATTCAGTATGAACACAATAGTAGGTACTTCTGATAACAGCGGGAAGTGTGAAGATCCTAAATCCTGACATTAACTGGTCTACATTAAGAAATTTCATTTTAAAATTTGATCAGGAGTCGTGTTTTGTGCATCATTTAACTTCTTGCAATTCATTATGTGAATGTTTGAATTTCCGTTCGATGAAAATCGAATAGGCCGATTAGGATTATCACATTCGAAAAACAATCTACTCCGGTTTATTCTGTTTTTATGGGTAGACACAATGCAGAAAAGTTTGCGTGTTTTGAAGGTTACTTGGCTAGCTGTTTAAGTGTTTGCATGTTCCGAACCTGAAATTGCGTAACATGTCCATCTCTCAGATTTTTATTCCAGGCTTTACATCGTAATCAGTCGCCCTCTCCAACAATTACTGTTGCTACTTCCGTTGTAATGTTTGGTAAGCTGGTCTTCCTTGGCCTCATTGTAATAGTTTCTTGCGATTCATATCATGTGTGAAAAGAACGATTTTCGACATGTTCATTAATAACTTGCAGCGTCTCCGATTAATTCACTGCGAATACCAAACTCATTGCTTTAATTTGTGCATGCCCAGCAGCAGAGATTATTAACAGTGATATCCACGCAGCTGCCCAGTGATCCGGTGTGGCCTTGAAGTGCCCTGATATCGGTTGAACACTGCACCTAGCGAACAAAGGTGGAGGTTATGTACACTGTGTCTACTGATGTGAGTGCATTATAGATGAGTTGAAACTGAATAAAAGTGCACCCTAAAGTTTTTGACTCATCCCACTCAGGCGTAAGCGCCAACGAATCGAAGACTCGATGTATAACAGCAACCTTATCACAATGAGCGTTTACCCATAGAAAATTAAGACTACAAAAGCGTAGTGGGCACGTTACACATCTTGTTGAGGTCGGCATTATCATGCGATTCAAACTGAATGTGTACAACACACCATTAAGCATTATTCGGGACTGGGTTATCACTAAAAATTCAACTGGCTTACAGCTCAGTTTACTCACCTGTTCTTCGGAGCGTCGACTAGCTTCCAGTGCCTCGGTTATGCTTCGGAGTTCCTGCTGCAGCTGTTCTATTTGCTCCTGTAGTTTGCCGACCTCAGTACTGGATCGTTTTTTGTAGTGTTCCAGTTCCAGCTGCATCTTTCGGTTGTTTTGTTTTTGTTCCTCATACGTCCGATTCATCTCGTCCAACCGTGTTTGGGTTGCGCGCAACGTTTTGCTATGACTAATCTGGGTGAGCTGAATATTGGAACAGACTTAAAGAGAGACTTTCCAGCCAGCCTATTTCAATTTGAAATTAAACAAATCCCCAACTACTCATCAGTAACTTGGAGAGAGAACTGGACGGTACAACCTTACGCCTATCTTGAGGCATCATTGCTACCATCTGAATACACACAACAAAAGGCGTTTTGTTTATGCAATAAGAAATTCTTCCCGTAAAAACATCGAGTTTATTTTGTAAAATGAATTGGGGGAAAACGAAGGCTTTCCGGTTAGAAGGCTCGAAATTAGAATCTGTTTCCACTGTCATTAATAATGCGACTTTTAATGTCAATCTGTTCAACAATAGTGGTTCTAAAATTGCGCTTGCTGAATCAGGACTTCGAAGGACGTTGACTGAATCCACTTGAACAGAAGGGGTCTGCTGAGTATTTTGGTCAACTGAAGACTGCTTCTTCTTAATGTGTTCCTCCGTCATAATTGGTGGAGTGCACTACCAATATATAATACAGTTTTTCTGGGAGGCAATAATTTGACTTCATGTCCAAGTTTGCAATTATTGATTTTATTATTGAATGCCCTTACATAATTTTGACAATCAGTAGTCAGATAACTTAATACCATCATCCATTAGTGTTTTGATGCTGCAATACTAGTGTAGTGAGGAGATACGGTCGCACCATACTACTCACACCACTATTCAGTAGCAGCATGGATTGAGTTGATCGCGGATCGAGATAATCGCGTGATAAATACGGCAGAGATACGGGATGGATCGTTGGAGGGCAGAATGACATATAATGGCTTTCGCTACACGACGGAACTGATACATGGTGTCTAAAGCGACTGGAGTATCCTCAGAAGAGTATGGTGTGCAAATGAGTGTTTCCGTTTCTAGTCGTGCTCAGACGCTTAAGTAGTGTGTTGGTTTCTCCAATAAAGTAACCTTTCTGTCGTCCGCCTTCAGGATTCACAACACTAGACTATGGATGGAAGATGTATGCTATCCGTAATTTTTAGAGCGCCAGTGTTTGTGTTCAGCCACACTTGTTGGATGCTTAATAGGCAAGTGGCAATTAGGGAGGGGACAGTGATCAAGCTAGTTTATTTGTGCAATTTTTAGCACATACAACTCGTTCTCATGCAAAATATGTCACGCCAGACATGTGCTTCGAGTGAATTCCGAGATGGCTTGGTATAAGGGGCTGTAAGCTGCTAGATAGACAATGTGACGCTAATCCCGGTATTTCTTAGGGCCTGTGGGTGGAGACGTCAGTCCGGGTGGTGGCTGAGCGTTTTTCCTAAATTCTGTCCTTCGTTGTCTGGGCTGTTTTTGAAATAGGGATAATCAGTCCAAATTGGCTGTGAAAACCACAGATGCCACTCTTTCCTTATTTACGATTTTGCTTTGTTTACTACATGAAGACATCTTAATGGTGAGTATTTCAGCTTAGTTAAATAACTTATCACTCGAGTTCCTTTACTGCGTTTCTAAGTCTACTCTCTGACATTATTTTTAAGGTTTTATATCAGCAAGCCACTGCTGCCGACGCTATGTGACCGTTCATTCGTGATCTGAATGCGAAGGATGAATGAACAATTCGAGGAGTATGGACGTACTTTATCGTGGCTGGATTCCAACAACCGAGCTTTTAGGAGAACAATCTCTTCGCGCAGTTTGTCCGCGTCTTCTCGCGTCTGCTGTAGCTGTTTAGCAAGTCGATTGCGCTCTTTCTCCGATGCTGCCAATGTGGTGGGTGTGTGGCTTGCGGGTGTGTTAGTCTGGAACCGATGTTCTTGTGCCTCGGACAATCGACGTCTCAGTATGGATATTTGCAATTCCAGAGATTCAGAACGTTCTTTGGCCTGGTGTAGCTCACGTTGTAGACGCGAGATTTGCAGACGCTGCTTTGCCTGCTTCTCGGTATCACTCTGCTGGAGTTGACTGATACGAACTGGGATATGAAAACCAAAAAATTCTCCATTGAATGCGACATTGTCATTTTTTGTCTAGGTCTGAACAAACCGACGGCATCTAACTCATATCTGATTAGGATACTTCAGTACTGCAGGCGCCGTGCAGGCTGACTGCTTCACGACAACAAAGTGTTTCTTGAAGTTCTAAAGCAACCTATGGTATTCCAGTGCTAGAGAACTTTCAACAAAATCTTTCTGACAACTCAGTCCGCAAACTAGCTACTTAATCCGTCACATTCCAGTGTTTTCTCTCAACTCCAAACTGGACACACTAGTATGCAGTTTCAATTTACTATAATAAAACCAATTATCGGATGAATAATCAAGTAAAATGGAAAGGGAAAAAGAGAGAGGAGTTATGTAGGAAGAAAAAACAGGGGAGGAACACTAAAAACATCATCTACATTTTGTTGGACTTGAGATTATCTCCTTCTGATGCACTCTAAAGTCAGTTGAGGTGTTCCACCACTTCTCTGAACTGTATGAGGATACCTAAATCCTGCATCAACTTTTGTTAGGCAGACACGAATGTGAAACGTGATCACTGCCGTTTTAGTTGCCCAACAGATATATTTCTCTTGTGCATGGTTTCGTAATCTTGTGGCTGAACTTTGCGGCCCCCTACTCTGAGATTGCTATCCAGTAAACATGGACCAATTTCGCCTCATAGTTTGTATGTAGAAATTGTATGTAGAAAGATCCACACGGACGTACACAGCCTAGTGAATAGTAAGCTCTTTTGTACTACACACGCTTGTCACATTCCTTCTTCTGGATGTGTAACACCAAATAGAATATCGTAATTTTCGAAGGAGCGCGTGGTTAATATTGTGCAAATAGGAACAAAGTTTACTTTCTTACCTAGTAACGTTTCCCCTAAAATTTCGTAATCACCTTGTCCGATAGGTTCCTCAAACTTGGCTGCAAGGGCTAGCCTGCATATCAAGTCCACCAACTGAAAACAGAATGAAATCGAAAAATGTGATTCATCAAATCAAATTGCCTGCTCGTTCAGCACACAAGTGAGATATTCAAAAGTGAATGGCTGTAAAAGAACCGGTAATTGGGCTATCACGATTTGTGTGAAAGACTTTTGTAGTCACATGCACTATGTGAAACGAGTACAATCAAACTTCCGAGCTAGCCTCTACCTTCTTACCCAAACCACTTTTCGAGTAACTGATTTAGGGTCCATTAAAACCGGTTAAGGAAGAAATCAATAACAATATTACCTCCTTGTAATCATCAATTCCACCACAGACAGCTAAGCAAAGCACGCGCAAATCGGCCACTTTAATAGCGCCATTCGGCAGAATTCTTGTGCTTAACACGAGCGCACTCAACAGGAATCTTCTGTGCTGGGTGATTCATCAGAAAGAAATGTCTGCAACCATGATGTTGGCAAGTTTCCGTTACTTCGGTATCATCTGCTGACAGCATGGATTGGCCAGCTGGTTGACCGCACATAATACAGTGGAATTCAAAGGCAAACGCACCATATTATAAACGGACCAGATATGTGTTAGTCCACCATGATTTGGCGCTTCCGTTGGTACCTACTGCTGTGATACGTACGGTCCTTGGTTAAACAACAAACAGTAGGCTGGTTGAGTTAACAATTATTAGAACAGATAACCAGTGCTCACTTAGTCAGCTGACATGATCGCGAACGGTTGGTAGTTTGTACTAATGTGGCATTGTTAAAAAAACGTTGGTGATAGTGCATGTAAGTGCCAGCTATCAAACAAGTTCGTACGCAGTAACAGACATGTTTATATAGCCTACAAGATCATCCTGTAAACTGCAAAGATGAGTGACAGCCTCTTAGTGTTTACAAGCTGCAATGGTGAGTTCCTCTGATGAAAACGTTGGATGGCGTTTGTTTCAGTGTACTCGGATTGTAAGCATGACTCGCGGTGGTCAAATATCGCGAATGAAGGCAGTGTATTACACTCAGAAATCCGCATGCAATACTCAGCATTATCANCGGGGGTTCACACCAATGCTTAACTGCCACACAACCATGAAGAAAACCAAACCCTATATAGGAAGAGAGAAAGAAAAAGAAGGGGACGGGAATGGACCTAACTACTGAAAATGACTACGTCCATATTCAAACACTCAACATCAAGGTGCCTACACCTTGCAAACAAACAACCCAGGTAAGCAAACATCGCTTTAACATTAGAGATACGAGCTTGCATTTCATTCCCTACACCACTGCTACGCTGATGAAACTTCCCAGGTACACAAACCGGGCAACAACCTCCATGACGTAATCACAACCTACGTAATCTCGTAGAAGCACTTTGCATTATGAGGCTGAAAAGCGCATTCCCAAGTACTTACCGGAACGCGAAATAACGTCTGGTATTGTTTGTGCTGCGTGGAATTTGTCAAACAGCAGCACCTTGTTGTCAGCATAATCAAGACCAATCATCCTCTCACCAGGTAGGAGGTCCACGGCGACTTTTTGTAAGTGCCACAGACACTGCTCCATTATTTTGTATATGACGAAATTAAACAAAAATGGTGAAAGTGGACAGCCTCGACGTACGCTGCTCCTGGTGCTGCAACCGTCAGACGGTTCACCGTAAACCCCAACCTGAGCTGAAGTATGGGAATAAAGCGCCCATAGTATGTCCACGTACTTGGTTGGCACACCCTTGCGTTTAAGCGACCCTAAAAGTGTAGATCTGTCCACCGAATCGAACGTACCTTTATAGTTGAGAAATACGGCAATTGTTGACCGACGGAATACATGATACTGTTCCACAATTTGACAAAGGGTAAAGATGTGATTCATACAACCTCCCAGGGCGAAATCCTACCAGTTCTTTCCTAATGTTTGCCTCTGGAGCTGCAGTGAGTCAACGAAGCATAATGGATCCCAGAACCATATTAATGAATGGGGTCAAACTAATTCTCTTGTGGTTTTCACACGAGCCCCTGGCAACTTGGTTGAGCATAGGGACCAATTATCACGTGACCTCAGCACGTAGAGGTGGTCTCCGTCATCCATACAAGTTGAAACAACTGAGTCAAGGCCTCTACCAACGCCTCCCCACCCTATTTGATCAGTGTCGGAACGAGGTCATCAGGACCAGCAGCACTACTATGTTTGAGAGCCGAAATGCAATTGCAAACCTCAGTCTCAGTTAGTGGTTCCAAATCTACCGACCAGGGTACTACACAAGTTTGTGGCGGCAACATAGTAGAAACAGGAGATCACCTAAACCTACCCTCAATGTGTTCCACCCTGTGTTCTAACTTTTCGAATTTACAGATAAGTGTGTCATCTGTTTCGCTGATAGCTTTTACTAACAGACGGTCGCGTGGGACCAATGGCACCTATAAGCTTAAAGAGTTTGTCGATGTTCTCTGAAGCAGAAGCGGTTTCTATTTCGTTAACTGTTCCCACTAACCAAGCCTCATGATGAGTCGTTAGGCTACGTTTCAATTTCTCACGGATATCTCTGCTAGACATGTGGTGTGAACTATCAGAGGGAATGTCCCCTCTGGCTTCTAACAACTCCAGGGATTTATCCGAGATCCAACATCTGTTCAACCGATGTTTCCCCTTACCGCAGGTTACAGTAACTGCTTTCCGAATGGCCTGTGAGATTGAAGTCCAGCAGCCCTTAGAATCTTGGGAGTGAGAACTACTAAGTTAGCTTTCTAAGCTGGTTTGATACTTATGCTTTGCCGATGGTAAAGCAATTTTCCTAACAGCCGGTCATTGCTGTCCGTGGGGTCGTTGCCCAGCAGAATTAAGAACGAAACGACCATGTGTTAACGCACGGTCTGAATCCAGATACGTGCTCCAACAAGAACGAAAGTCTTGAATGGATACCCGCCACCTATAACTAATGGCTACGTGGTCTGCCTGAAACCAGGCCTAATTTGGAGAAGGTGAGCACCACGTGTAAGAATGACGCGCACGATGTCTGAAGCTAGTGATGGCTAAAAATAGCTTGTGCTCAACTAACAGCTGCAACAATCGCCCGCCATTACCCGAGCGATGTGATGCTATCCCAAACCTGTCACCTAGACGAGATCCGGCCTTACCAAGGCGGCCAACTTGGGCGTTCATATCTCTGGTCAGAACGACTATATCACGGTCACGTGCCGACCGAACAAGAGCGGCCATATCCGAGTAAAACGCGTCCTTGACGCCGGCGTCACTACAGTCAGTAGAAGCGTACGCAGAGATAATGAATGGATTTCTGAGAATTGTACGTCTAGAGTTGGCCTTAACAGAACCCACCAAACAATCGGCGTAAAGTCTACTGTTAACAGGAATCCAATCCACTAATGCGGCTGTCGTACTGAGGAATATACCTACTCCGGCCTGACCAGTAACGGCGGCTGTGGAGTCACCCGAAGTGTGTCGTCAGTATCGGGTAGAGCATGAGTGTGCCGTTAGTTCCAGGTGCTGACAACTGTCCTGGATTCTAGTCTCCCAGATATAACAAACCCCGACATTCAACGAGTCTAACGTTCGTGCGAGATTGGTCTGTTGGTCTATCCGTTTTAACGTGCGAACTCTGAAAGCACCTATGTTAATTCAAATTCTAGGTCTAAGCAAGGGACGACGGAGGTCTGAAGCCGAATGGCAAGAGATGGAACTTAACGGCCCAGTGTTACTACGATTGGTTATATCTGTTGTGGGACCTGCAAAGTGATTATTAAAAATGGGGGACTGAAGGGAACTGAGAGCTAAATGTGGTAGGACGGTGTGGGTGGGGTCAGCAGTAGCAGGGTTTTACCTATCCATCCTGTTGTATGTAGCAGATAGGGCGACCCGGTTTATACTGCGAGACGGTCGAAGCAGCATGGAATTACTGTTGTGGTTATTCACGGTTTTATGTGGACTGAGATACTGCCAGTGCACTCACACCTGAACAACAGAACGATTAGGGTTCTCAACCAGTCTTTGTCTCAAAAGCCTGTATTGCAGGGCAGCGGGTGGGTGGCAGTGAACCAGAACTGGTACATTTTTCGGAAAATGATGCTAACCTTCTTCCAACCCCTGGGGGACCATGAGATTATGGTTTGTCAGATCTCCACCTACTGGTCTGCCTGGTATTGTAGCGAGAAGACGTCTAACAAAGCACAATCTTTATTGTCCAAATCGCCAGTCCCATACAACGCGCGCTCTCTCGTTTAGAGTCATAACTGCAACCCACGTGTGTCGTGTGCACTTCTAACCGGTTTACGTGTGTGATCGGCGCCTTCTATCAGGAGGGGGGGTTCCGCTTGCCATTCCTCGTCTGTTTGTCCGATTTCCTGGTGCGATGGCTCGTCCGGCTGCTCGTGCTGTCCGCCATCCACCCAATGCCGGCCTTGACCGTATTCCAACATCGTGTCGAGATGTTCCTCTAAATGTTGGAAAAACCACGCCTCCGATGTGGTTGTCTGCCGTATTTCGCCTACCCTGCCTCGCCCGTTGGTCCGACCCAGTCGAGCGATGACTCATCCGATCGCGCACGTTGTCCATGATCCGATTGCAGCAGGCTTTTGAACGTACCTCCCGCCGCGTTGAGGTATTCGGCCGAGCGTTCGAAAACTCGCACCCCCG
>QNGE01007590.1:0-17673 GCA_008508345.1 Paragonimus westermani | reverse complement strand
AGATTATTATTTTACTCTGTTCTTGGTACTTTCTGTAACCCCCAAGAGCGGTGCTACACCCCGTTTTCAATGACTGCCTTTCAGGTCAACAGAAAACCGCCGGACATCGAAACGAACAAACTGACTGGATCCGGGTAGATTGGGCCCCCAGCCTCGAACCCGTGTACAAATCGCTGAAAAAATCGCTGAAATTTCAAATCGCCGCCTCAATATTCTTGACGCCTCTGTAAATCCTACTTCGCTGGGCAGCAATATGCAATGTTCGATATCTGCCTTAGTTCGACCCTTACAATAATAAATAGGGCAAGACAATTTCTGTCATTTGTCACTTAATCTGTTATCCACGTTGAGTTCAAAATTTCGCATGAAGCTATGAAATTTCAAGGGCGACCCTTCAAAAGGTTCTACCTTGAGTTTGGTAGGCCCACATTGATAAATAAGTTGTGCATATACTGCTCCATGGAGCTCCCTTGGAACCCGTAAGCAGGACTATATGACGAGCCAGATGGGAAGACGTTTGCACCCACCCTCTCCGTCGGCTCCTCAGTCCTACCAAAATCAGACCTCCTTCAACCTATTGCAAAATTCTAGGTGCGCCCCCACAAACCTTAGCCCCTCTTTCTTAAGACGCAGTTCTTCTTCAATAAGGCTGCCATCCATCACCAAATTTACTCAGGTGAACAACGAGTTATGGTTGGGACAAGGTTAGGACGTTTAGATACACACTCCGTTCTCTCCGGTGGTGCTGCTACCGTCCCTACAGCTATCCCGGGGCATAGTCCCTGCTTGGCTCTAGGGGCCCCAAGCATGCCGCAATCATATGATACAGCAGACGGCTCAACAACCTCAGACACGTTTCTGCAAAAATGATGAGAATCCTTAGAATAAAATGGCACATAAAAGGAATGAACTGAAGCAGGATCATCGGAAACATTTAAATGAGTTTTGATATCGTCACCTGGGGATCACCGCTCATATGTCGGATATAGAGAACAGGATAATTCTCCACACAGAGAAGCGCAGCAGGCAGGCTCAGTGACACGGTTATTCTCGGAGAAGCTATGGCCGATTGATAGCCAGGAGAATGTCGTTGAACGTCATGCGTGTCAACATCGATTAGCTCGGCCATTGTAGAAGGTTAAGCGTCGGAGACTTTTTAGGGACTGTGGCTGTGGGTAGTCCCAAACAGCGCTAATTTTCTTTGGCAAAGGCCGGATATCGTTACTGTCAATTCGATGTCCGAGAAAATCTTTGGAAGTAAATCCGAAGATACACTTCATAGGGTTCATCGCAACACCGTATTGGGTAGGACGTTCGAACAGCTTTCGAAGATGCGACGCTTGCCGTTGAGTGTCCTCACTGGCGACTAAGATGTCGTCAATATAAACGTGCACGAATTATAAACCACGAAGTACTTGGCCCATGAACCCTTGGAAAGTCTGTGCAGCGTTCCGTAAGCCAAATGGCATACGGACGAATTCATACAGTCCAAAGGGAGTGGTAATGACGATCTTTGAAACGTCTTTCGGAGCCACAGAGATTCGGTGTTGAGCTCACACCAAATCTTTCTTCGAGAAAATGCTCCTGTCGTTTAACCGGATTGAAAAATCGTGAGCGTGAGGAGTAGAGCATCGGTCTGGAACCGTGGCGTTGTTCAGGGTGCGGTAATCACCGCACGGACGCCAGTCACTTGGTAATTTTTTAGGAACCATATGAAGGGGCGAGGCCCATGGGCTATTAGAAGGATGGATGACATCAAATCGTAAGAGGTGTTCAAACTGTGCTTCGGCCACTTTGAGTTTGTGCGGTGGCAAACGTCTGGGACGTGCGTATATAGGTGGGCCTTTGGTGACGATGTGATGAAAAACGTGTTTAGACGGCGATGTTGCATTGGACGGATTGGTTAGTTGTGGAAATTGTCGGAGGATGGCAGCGAGACCGTTATCTGGTAAGGCCGACCGCAGTCCAATCGAAATGATTGAGGTGGCCTTGCCATTTACGTATAGGGTTGTTGTGCTGTCAATCAAGTTACGGTTGCCGGCGTCCACTGTAAGTCCAAAGAATGATAGAAACTCAATCCCAACGATCGGGTGTTGTACATCTGCCACTGTAAATCTCCAAGGGAACTGACGACGGATGCCGAGATCAAAAGTGAGTAGCTTCTCAGCATACGTTGGAATTGTTGAACGATTGGTTGCCTGCAGTGTGTACGATACAGGCTGCAGGATGTGATTGTCAACTCTCGGTGGGATAACACAAACATCTGCGCCCGTATCAATGAGAAAATTCATGGCAGTGGAACGGTCGAACATATAAAATAGGCGACAGTTTGAAGAGCAAAGAACAGCCGTCGACATTACTGTCTGGCCTCCGCATTTCCCAAATGAGGGTTATCACTAGCAAAACTGCACGGTCTGGTACAACGGACAGCTTTGGTGCCAAACCGACGATGGTAGTAACACACATTTCAACCACCTTGCCGTACGCGTGACCGACTTCGGGATTGGCGGAGATGAGGAGAGCCTAATGACTGGGCCGTCAGTTGTTTAGAGATTGCAGAAAGCTGCATGGTCAATTCGGAAAACTGCTGCTCCAAAGCGTCTACTTCCGTCAGCTAACTACGGCCTGAAGACACTTCCGGTGAATGCACATGAGATACAGTGTGACTCTGATAACTCTCATGTACTTGGTCAGCCAGCTCTGCAGGTTTATGGAGTGGTGTGTCCTCATCAAGTATAAACAATACTTTTCGAATATCGTCTGGCAGATTTTTGTGCCACAACTCACGCAGAATTGGTTCGTTCACCGTATGTTTGTTCTGAAGCTGTGTCATGTGACGTAGTATTTGTGAAGGGGTTCTGTCACCCAACTCCAATCCTGCCAGAAGTTTGCGCAGGTTCTGCTCGTCGGTTGCTGCAGTTCGTCTGATGATTGTGGCCTTTATAGTGTCGTACGGGCTAACGCTAGGCCGGTTGTAGATAAGGTCGGCGACCTCGGTAGCGACCTGCTCGGGGAAGTTGGCAACTATGAAATCATACATGGACTTTTGCGAGCGTATTCTTCTGGAATCAAAGATAGCTTCGACTTGAGCGAACCAAAGCCTAGTATCACGACTACCGAACTAAGGAAGTTTGACATAAACTGCATTCTCCGAGGCGGTAGGATCTGGTTCAGAAACCGTCATGTTCAGGAAGAAATGAAACACTCAAACAGGGAATCAATCAAATGGGAAACTTTCTTGGGAGTTGTGTAGAAAATGTAGAAAAATAATCGAATACACAAATAGACCCGGGCTCACCAGATATGTAGTGGAACAGAGAGTTGGGGGAAGAGTACTGTTAAGCCCCGACGACCAGTAGTTGTTCGAGCAACGCTACGTGCTCTCGCAACGTCTATCGATAGGCTGGATCCACGATAGTCACGTCTGTAAGTAACGAGCGTCTGTAAATTCTGAGCCCGTCGAGCAACCGATTCGGACTCAAAAAGGAAGACGGTCGTATTGGCGAGTTCCTTATTAATAAGGCGTTAATGTTTAAAAACAATATGAAAAACCAAATAGTGGAAGACAACAACAAACCTCGATATTGAATCCACCATTACGCACGTTCCGAGACTAACGATTCACGTACATATGACCGAATGCAACAGTCACG
Source organism: Paragonimus westermani (assembly GCA_008508345.1). Lineage (NCBI taxonomy): Eukaryota > Metazoa > Platyhelminthes > Trematoda > Plagiorchiida > Troglotrematidae > Paragonimus > Paragonimus westermani. The sequence goes on along the minus strand of QNGE01007590.1, from coordinate 14,020 downwards.
TAATGGCAAAGCGGTCAGGCGAAAATGAAACCAGGGTACATATGTACAAAGGTTCGGCAAATGAAAGTAAGCAGGAACAAACTATGCGAAAACAAGTTTTACAAGCAAACGGTATGAAGATTTAACAATACATCAATATCAGCATTCAGTTGAGAAATGATTTGTCACGCGCGTAACTTGGGTGGTAGTGTCAGATCGTAAGAACGGCTCGTAATCGGTATAAAGAATTCCAACTTAAGGAGACGAATCAATGAGAAAGGAATGAATAGAGCAGGGAACGTGGCCACCAACATTCTATTAACACATAACAATCATCAAACGCTCACGCAAGCAGCTACTTCAAGACACATCGGGGTAAACTCAATTGATGTCCCCCATCCGAGTGGTTGGAAGTTATAAGCCCTCAGTGTCCTCCAGGGCGAGGCTCCGGTCCTCAAATACTGCCCTAGTCGAAGATCGGATAATTTCACGAGGGCTTTCAAATAGTTGCCACATTTCGGTCAGCCGACACAATCCTGATTCATTCGGCAGCAACACGCAGTGTTCAGTATTTGTCCTGGCATAACTCCTCCAACAATAAATCAGGTGGGACAAATTCTGCTTTAACTTCACTTGGTCAGTTGGTCAAGTTAAGCTTGTAGATTCGTGTGAATTTATGAAAAATCAAGGGCAACCCATCAAAGGGTTCTATGTCGACTTTTGGTGGGCTCTCACGGATAACTATTTTGTGAATATGTTGCTTCATATAACTCCTATTGAACCCATAACTATGAGGTCTCTATGACGAGCTAGACGGGTTTCAGCAATTTTCTCGAGACTTGTCTTGCGGACCAGAAACCGTGTTAGCACGTAGTCCCGAGAACACATCAGCAAATACACTGGAGTTCCCGTCGGTGTGTCAGATATCCGTTGTGGATTGCACCATGAAATTGGGGTGACGAATTTCGCGAGGGAAATTATTACCCCGACTAGCGTTGAGGGCGTGGATTAAATATTTGTGGTCCGTCAAAACAATGAAGTCCCTTTTTCCTAACAAATGTAGAAAATGCCTAATATACAGACAGACAGTGAGCAGCTCGCGACCAAAGGTGCTATATATAGTTTGCGCTGGTGATAGCTTCTGAGAACGAAATGAGACCAGTAGTAATTCACCACCGACGTACTGGTGAAGCTCTGTAATGACAGCATGATGTGATGCACCATTCGAAAAGTTCGCATGAGCAGTCCGCTCTGGACTAAAATGGGCGAGGTTCGTCGCGGCGCTGAGTGCTTTTTGCGTCATTGAACACTCGTGGCGTCTCATGGCTAAAAATAACGCCCGTTTCAGAACAACGGCGTCTGGATGACTCAGGGATCAATTTTAGGGGCGTTGATGTTCATCCGGTACATCCGTGAAATGTCACCAATTTCTTCTTCAAGCGCTCTGTTGCACGGGAACAGTACAAGGTTTCGACGAGTCGCCCGAAGGTTCACAGAAAAATCCAGCCTACAATCAGATCTCGACGTAATTAGAATCTGATGTAGATGGAGTAAGATATCCCCGGGTGCGCCGAAGTTTAAAGTCCTAATGTTTATACGTAGTGGAGAAATCGTATCACCAAGATAATGTTGAAATTCGTGCCTCAGAATGAGAGAAAGAATTCGCGGTGACTCTTACACAAGATGGTAGTTGCCTAGTCAATCCAGTGATAAAAAAATGACCAAAATATGGCAGCACCGAAAGAATCTGTAACAGTGACTTGCGTGTACCAACAGTATACGCATAAGTAAAAGGAAAACGTTTGAAAATTTGGGAATGATTCTCTGGCAAGTCAAAATCTGCGGAATTGGATAGGCCACCGCCCGAGGTGAAATACAGCGCCAGCAGGTAGGTCCGGACGACGACTGATAGACAATTCCACACACGACGTGGAATGGCAAACGTCCGGCATTGATAGGGCAACAAACACGCGGAACTGGAGAAAGTTTCACCGTGCGATTAACAAACCAGCCCAAATATCCACGCAAAACGAAGAAGAGAGAGACTGAGCGCGGTAACTCCCGTTCTTATTTCCCGTGACGACCAAATTCAAAAAAGTGATGATGCTTTCAAACAAGTGTACAGATGAAGTTAACGAAACGGTATGTGCAAAATTATAGAAAAGTTACAAAATTTTATAACTAGCTTCAGGCACTTCAATACCCCCCAGAGGGTTTGTGGTTTCTGGACACAGTGTACAGCGTTGTAGAGATAAACGCGGTAATCGCTCACAACCCTATTATGTATCGTAATCTGCTAGCTTTATCGGCCCCGGAACTGAACGTCCTCTACGTCTGGTGCGTTGTTAAGTAACACGAGGGCTAAACTGCTGATGGATGTGAGAGTCTTTGTGGTGGGGAGTTGTTTTCAGTCGATATCGTGTCGGTTTTGCCAACATCCTGATCTGTGTACGCTGGTTTCAGTCGATCAGTGGGTGCGGAATCGTTCCGTCAAAACCTTTCAACGATGGAAAACTTGTCATCGCGCTTAACCACTTCGAAGGGGCCAAGGTATCGTGGTTGCAGTGGTTTCCTCAGGGCATCCTGGCGCATAAGCACAAATTTACATGTGCGCCTATCGGAAGAAATTTTTCTCGGCGCTAATGCTGACTAGTTGGTGTGAAACGAATGTTCAACATGTGTTATCGTAAAGGTGAAATGAAAGGCGTGCCTGGATTTAAGTGTGACGACGGTTGAATTAACTCCCCTGCGAGGTGTTAGGTGATACCGGAAGCTAAGTTCGAGGTAGCACAACCGATACCCTTTTCAACGGTATAGCGGGTTCTAAGCAGAATCAGTGACAGGCGTTTGCTCCATGTCGTTGCGTCGGACTCGGCGGTTATCGGTGCTTTTAATTACCGGTGAATGCGCTCGACTAGGCCATTGGCACAAGGATGGTGCGCAGTCGTTTCAATGTGTGAACAGCCCAGTAACTGTATAAAGTTGAGAAAGAGTGTAGACTGAAAGAGTGTGCCTCGATCCGTGGTGATTGTAGATGGCACACCAAAATCAGCGGTCCAATACTCCAAAAATGTTCGAGCAGTTATCTCCGCTGGAACATCTCTAATGGGCACAGCCAAAAGCTAACGAAGAAACAATCGATGGCGGTGAGTATATACGTACAATCGTTGGAGGGTGGTAGTTGTCTAACGATTTCCAGGTGTACATGAGAAAAAGGAGCGTCTGGCTGGCAGAGTATGCCAGGTGTGATAAGTGTGTGCTTGTGCACTTTACTGCTTAGGCACTCGATACACTGTGTGACCAGAGACGAACATCTTTATTCATAGAAGGACAAACGAAACGTTGTGCAATCAACTTCAGTGTCCCGTTTTATCCAGAGTAAGATAAACAATGGATATTGGTAAAAACGATACGCCGATAGGAAATTGGGACAAGGGGTCTAGGTGCACCCGTCAAAATGTCGCATAAAATGCCATCAGCTTGTTGTCGGCGGAGGCACGGTAGACAACTCAAGGGACTTACAAGTGGAGACGTCCTTCATGTCCTCACTGCACTGCTGGGCAGTGGCTATTTTAGCTAGATTGAAGGAAAGTGGTGATTAGACCAAGTTGACGTCTGGACGTGATAATGCATCAGCAGCGATGTTGGTGTCACCACGTAGGTGTCGGATGTCCGTGGTGAACTGGGAGATGTAGCCCAAATGTCTGATCTCACGCGGGGAGTAACGACAAGGATTGGCGTGAAAGGACAATGTTAATGGGTTGTGGTCGGTTTGCACAACAATGTGTCGGCCTTCCAAAAGGCGTCGAAACTAGCGGGTCGCCAAATAACTAGCCAAAAACTCACTTCCGAAGGTGCTGTACCCCACCCGTGCTGGTTGTAGCTTTTGGAAGAAAAAGGCCAAAGGTTTCTGTTCACCGTTTAGGGATTGTTCTAAGACTGCGCCAACAGCAGCGTTTGATGCATACATGGTGAGGAGACAGGCGTTTAGATCGTAACTAATAGAGCATAGTTTAATGGCGTAATATAAGGCTTCTTTCGCCGCTGAGAAAGCTTCTGTGGCTTCGAGTGGGAGCTCAGTGGACTTGTGTTTTGAGTCAATTAGGACAGTCAGAGGTTTTAAAACGCTCGCTCGATTTTGAATGAAACGTCGATAATAGTCGAGTATGTCGAGGAATCGTCGTTGTTTGGTCATTGTAATGGGGACCAAAAAAGTCAAGATTGATTCTTTTGAACTCAAAAAGTCTGAAAGGTGTCGTAATGGCTGTCTTCGGAATGTCCTCTTCGGCAACCGGGATGTGGTAATAGGTACGTACTAGGTGTGTGTTTCAGAGAAAATAGTGGCGTTGACATGTCTTGAAGAAAAATCGTGTATGTGAGGTATAGGGTACCTGTCCGACATTGTGCAGTTGTTGAGAGCGCGGTAATCACCGCAGGGTCGCCAACCACTCGGAGATTTCTTAGGTACCATGTGCAGTGGTGCCGCCCAAGTGCTCTTTGAAGGTCGGATTACGCCCAACTGAAGCATATGTTCGAATTCAGCCTTGACTATTTTGAGCTTGGCAGGGTGCAAACGGCGTGGATGAGAGGAAACCGGAGGACCACATGTTGTAACGTAGTATTCCACGTTGCGCATAACCGTCTCGCTATATGAGCATGGCCGAGTTAACAGAGGAAAATCTTTCAGCAGTGCTGCAAAAGACGGCGTTGTTGGAAGAGCAGCTCGGATGCCGATTGATGCAATCGCCGATTAGGCGCCCTTTACTGTGCAGACAGTAGTGTTGTCAATTAGCATACGCCTCTTCACACCAACAGAAATGTTAAAATGCGACAGGAAGTCAGCACTGATGAGTGGTGTCCGGACATCGGCGAGCAGGAATACCCATTGGAGACGTCGCCAGAGACCGAGGTCGAAAGTGAGTGAACGTTCCCCGAAATTTTGATGCGACCTTCATTCGCGACCTGTAAAGTGTACTGGCCAGGCTGAAGTCGATCATTTGGTTGCGGTGAAATAACCCTGAGCTAGGCTCCGGTATCGATGGGAAACCACAAACCGGTCAATCGATCCCTGATATAAAACAGGCGACTGGTATCTGCTGGGCCAGCGACAGTCGTTACCGTTGCCGGCTGGCCTGGCGGTTTGACAATGATGCATGGCGAGCTCGGAAGGTGCATGGCCGGGTGCATTTCTTTGCTTTGTGTCAAAAGTTTTGGTGTTACCAACACCACCTTGATGGACATTGAGAGTCAGATCGTGCATGGCTTTTGGATGGGCGCCTCTTCAGCTCTTTAATCAGCATAGCCATACTATCCATACGGTGGCATATGTGCTTTATCAAATGTTTTAGACCATCATCAGTTGTCAAGGCTGAGGCGAACGATGTAGGAAAGGTCGCGGTTGCGGCACACACTGGTTGGGAGAGAAAAGTTTCCGAAACCTCGTCCGCAAGGGCTGCCAACTTGTCAAGTGGACTGTCATCATCCATGGCGGCCAAAATGTGCTTTACCGCAGATGACAACTTTTCCGCCCACAACTGTTTCAAAATGTCGCCGTCAGACTTCTGCAAGCCCAAAAGACTTCTCATGTAACGTAACAGTTGATATGGAGACCGGTCACGTAGCTTGACTGAATTCAACAGGTCGCGCAACAGCTTGGCTTCTGATTTCCCAGTACGCTTTGGGATGGCGTCATTCAAAACAGAATAGAGGAAATCGGATGGGGCTAATTCCAATAGATCTTCCACTTCTGCTGCGACATCAAAAGGAAAGGATTGCACAACGTATGGGAATCTTATTTTCTCCGATGTTAACGGCCAGGTAGTAAAGACGGTCTCAATCAGGTAGGAACAGCCGAGGGTTTCGGGCGCTGTATTCCGGCAAGATTGAAGCAAAACTGCGTTCGCTCTTGATGTCAATGTCCACAATTTAGTCAAGCATTCTTAAAAATAACAGGATGGATGAAACGCTGTATGGAAAAAAACAGTCGAGTTCAAAATTTAGCGGTGGCCGAATCAATCCAGTGATAAAAAATGACCAAAATATGGCAGCACCGAAAGAATCTGTAACAGTGACTTGCGTGTACCAACAGTATACGCATAAGTAAAAGGAAAACGTTTGAAAATTTGGGAATGATTCTCTGGCAAGTCAAAATCTGCGGAATTGGATAGGCCACCGCCCGAGGTGAAATACAGCGCCAGCAGGTAGGTCCGGACGACGACTGATAGACAATTCCACACACGACGTGGAATGGCAAACGTCCGGCATTGATAGGGCAACAAACACGCGGAACTGGAGAAAGTTTCACCGTGCGATTAACAAACCAGCCCAAATATCCACGCAAAACGAAGAAGAGAGAGACTGAGCGCGGTAACTCCCGTTCTTATTTCCCGTGACGACCAAATTCAAAAAAGTGATGATGCTTTCAAACAAGTGTACAGATGAAGTTAACGAAACGGTATGTGCAAAAATATAGAACAAAGTTGCAAAATATAATTACAAGCTGTGGGCACTACATGATCTTAGTCTCTTTGTTAACTACAGAATGATGGTTCGCAAAGCAAGTATTTTCTCTAGATTTATTAACCATAACGTTAGCTACCTCAACCCGGAGAGATTTCACCCTATCTTACCTACCATAGCTCGCCCATTACTATAAACGTTTACTCATACGTATGTAATTCATCTCCATCATGATATCTTATTGCTTGAACAAGTCCAGCGCACAGCTACGGAATAACCGATGAGCCTTAGTGGTTCGAGATTCCAGACAAAATTTTGGATTTTGAATCGACCTAACCTGAGGCTCCAATGGGTGGAAGAAATCATACTTGTTAGAGCAATGGAAGCTGACCCAAGAAGACCATACTAATCCATTTGTTCATAATTAGAAGTGCAAGTTCGAGAGATTCCGTCTTCAGAAGCAGTGCTACCGTCTGTTTTCACGGCGTCATTCATTTGCATCTCAAGTGGTCCAGTTCTCAAAAATGCCGTCAGAGGAGATCGTATTGGCCCCAACCATTGATGCGTTCAGAATAATATGAGACAAATACCCTAGAGGTACCATGAAAAATTTTCAACCCCGTCGCTTGGCCAACCAATTTTCATTACGAATAGCTACAAGCCTCGAATGGATAACACAAATCGGTGTGGCTGGTGCTTGTCTGGTGCGTTTGATGAATGTCTGCCAGTCTGCATGTTCTTTTGGTAAGTATCTGTGCTAATTGTGCGTCTGACTGCCTGACGTGGAAAACCGGGCTCATGTATCGTACCACATTCTTTTCGCGCATTCGCGACGGCCCTATTGAATCCCAACTTGTCTCTGCCCAAAGTTCTTGTTCTTTACCACCCAGAGGTGAGTGAGCAGAAAGTCGGGGACCTTTTTGGACCTGCAAACTACTCGTGAAACCCTTGATCTGACCTAAACCATTAAAACCGACTTCAGTGACCTTCACCGCGTGGTTCGAAGGCGCTCGTGGGGGTGTTCATTTGTCACTTCTCTGCAACCTCACGCCCATCCTATTCAAGCTACCTATTGGCAATTGTCTTTACGTGCAATGAGTAAAAGCACACGTCTTTCCGAGTGGTTTTTTGTTCACTTTTTCACGATCTTATATTTCCCATCCGTTTAAGATGCTTTAATTATATTCTATCCCTTACCTCTCGTTGGAGTAACTGTAGGACGATCCGCACGATGTTTATCGCGAGCACACTCTTTCACCTCCGAAACATCACATTCTGTTTGTACTTATATCATTTCGTTTTTCTTCGTTCATTCCGGACTACTTGTTCAACCGTTGATGCGAGCAATGAGGTTACACACATTGCACTACAAGTCACACCAAGTGATAAACATGTTCGAAAAGGATCGAATGTCTTTCTAGCCTGCAGTAATGAAACAATGGAGAATATCACACTCGTCATCTGGGAAAAACCTGATAAATCCAGGAATCCAATGACCCCAGCTGTCGGCAACTTCACGAAAACCCTAGTGTTACCGAATATTAGTTTTTCTGATGCTGGTCTTTATACATGTAGTTCATACTCCCTTGAAGAACTCCGGTTTAATACGTCAACAAAATTGATCGTGCAAGGTATGAACATTTTATCGCCTAAACGGTTGTGATTTTAGACCTTCCTAAAATTCCCGTGAACTTCACATTGTCTCCTCTGTCAGCAACTTCCCTTATGGCTTCTTGGGCACATGACGACGATCCACAAGACCCAGTTACACTACACTCTGTGTACTTGTACGACGAGTAAGTTGTGACATTTCGGTCCGGTTTCCATTGATGTTTATCACTACAGAAGCTTTTCTTGTGTTTATATGTTCACGGATATGTATCCGATTCGTGTGTTTATTTGTCCTTCTTGCGGTAGACCACCGTTTTAATAATGAATTATTTAGTTGGAAAACACCTCTATAGTGTTCATTCTTACAGTGGAACTGTTATCACAAACATATTAATCACTGCACGTTTTTCAAATGTACAATGTGAGCTACAGATCGTTCAGTCTCGCACCAGCAACAGATGTCAAACATTGCAGGTAATGGTTTGTATTCACAGCGACACGTCCTGTCAGGCATCCTACATTCGAACCATAGAATTTGTCACTCACTCATTACGTACAATCGTACACTGGCAATTTATCGGGACAAAAGCGAAATAACAGAGAAGATAGCTTTAGTGTATACCTCGCCTGTTGGGTAGGGATGCGTCGTCTACTCGTTCTGTTCAACTTGGCATCGTCAAACGCATAGTGTGGTTTAATAAAGCTACGGATAACTGAACCGACTAACAATGAAGTGGTGTTAATTGCATCCATTATTCAAAACGCTTATTGCATCAGGAGCAGTAAAGCTAGAGGGAATAAAACAAAACTTGTATCCCCAGAGCTAAGGTAGTAGTCGCCACCTTAGAACAGCCTTGGCAACGAAGAGACCTCTCTTAGGCCTGAAAATCGCGATTGTCAGCAATGTTTCTTGGCTCCGAAATGTGCCCCCTCATAGTAAAAGATGGAGGCTATTCCTAGTTATTTGGCCGTCAATGTTTATGTTTCATCGTTCTCATCATGGGCATCAACGAGCAAGCAACGAAGTGATCTGCAGGTGGATGTTTACTAGTAACTACTCAACGAGCTCCGTTGCTCAACCTTTAAGTCTGTACAGACTTGGGTTATTCGGCCGTGTGTGAAGAACGCCAGTTAATCGTCCGTCGTATCTAACACCCTCACCGATACTTCGGTCGGCTGGCGTAAAATGCGAGGTGGATAGATAATGGACTAATGTCTGGAACCGGAATAGTCTATCAAAGGATTTGCCACTATAGTTCAGGTCCGTCCTCCAGGCTGGTTTCGTCGCGGCTCACAAAATCGAGGGCTAGAGACAGTAGGAGGAGTTGGCAAATGGTTGCCTGTATGTATTCGTTTGGTCAGGTTGTCTGTACAGTAAGTGTAGTTAGTGACGCAATCGGTGAAAACTTCAGATAGCTGTCTTGTTGATGCCTTATTTTCACCTACTACTCGATTGTTTGTTTGTCAGGTGTAAGCACTTCGAGTTTGAGCGGTTGAGTCTAAAAACAGGTTTTGTGTTAGTTCGGTCATCTATTCCTCTTTTCCTTCCCTTTCTTGGCCACTACTTGATTTGTTCCCCATGGTTGTATGACGCTTAGATATCAGAAGAAATCAGATTTTAATTTGGTGGGGATGATACGGAACAATTCCTGCCTGTATTGGGTTTAGTTGATCGTATTGTGATGATCCCCTGCCTCACCGATTAGGTGCCATGCCGAGATTCGTAAGACGGCATGAAGGGGGATTTTTGTAACTTAACCGTGTGGCGAGTAAAACTCACCTAATCACTTGCCCCCCCTCCCAAATGCTGACTTCTCGACGCGTTTGGGTGTGCGTACCCCTGAACTTAGCGAATAAGTGATTCAGCTGTAAACTTGCAGTCAGACTGATGCTGTATGCTGTTCCATTCTTTTCTGTGATTATGTTAATGGAAAAACAGTAGAAATGAACAGAAGTGGTGCCTGGTTTGACTCCCAACATTGCCCCCACTACTAATGTGGACAAAGGCGACAAAAACGTGAAATTGTTGTTCAGTTCAACACTACCACATGTGCCTGGTCAACGTTGATTACACGGAAGAATGCCTATTACTAGATGGGAGGACGGTGGTTTGGTTTTTTCAGAATGAGGTTGTCCTATTTGGCGACAGTAATGGAAATAGAGGAGCCTCAGGAAAATTTCCCGTGTAGAGACAATCCCGCGACCCGCAATGCAATCCAATAAAATGCAATTACAGTTGGTAAAAGCAGACCACCAAATCATCACCTTCCATTATCGCTTGAGACAGANACTTACACGCTGGTGCCACCCGATATGGGCGATTGAACGCAGACATCGGTGATCAAATACTTGAAGGCGGTTCACATCTTCTACCCTGAGCGACCAGGTTTCGCTGCCGTAAAGTAATACGGCCCTCACCGTTGTCTTATATACACGACCTGTAAGCTTCATAGAAATACCTCTCTGTCGCCACAGATGCCCCAGATTAGCGTATACCGTCCTAGCCTTAGAGATGCGCGCTTCTATTTCATCCCCTATACCTCCGCCGCCACCGCTGATGCAGCTCCACAGGTATACAAAGAGAAAGATGTCAGCAGGTTCCGGATGAATATTTTGGATGGCCTGAAACTTTCCAGTAATCATGAGAGGATGTGGATTCTACGACAGTAAACCGCTTTAGACATTCTGGGTTTAATGTAGTAAGCAGTTTAGAATAGCCATTCCAAGACAACGAAAATATGAAACGCGACCCAAACTCGTCGCTTTCTTCCAAAGCCTTGACAGTTACCAATTCGGTTGTGATCAGCTTAACTCATTATTTTGACATTCCGAAACTTATTGTACGGGAAGCTGTTCAGGGTACAGAAATCGTACAGTAGATTATTTCTGATACCAACGTGCACAAGCCTGACGTTGATAACAAAATGTATTGCTTTCTACGTTTCTGTCTAACATGTACTCTGACAGTCACGTTCCTCTTCTGCTTAGAAAACAGCATTGAATAATTTACCTGACTTTGGTTTGACTATTCCCAGCACACGTTGTCAAACAATACCGATGTTTGCGCGACAGCCCACATTCACTTATTTACTCCAACGGAAGCGGCAACCTTGGACAGAGCCGAGCTGTCAACGGATAACGCTAACGTTGTTTATCCGCGACTTGGTTTACTCAGAGTGGACAGATGGCTAAGTCGTGCATTGACAGCACCCACGCCTGAAACCAGAGCTTGTTAAATACAACCAACGCTCAACGCCTGTTCGTTGTTGTCTGATCGGTTCAGCGTAACGCCTGAGTGCGTATCAGCATCATCTAAACGGCTTAAGTTTGCATCCGTATTTCCGCTTGATAGACCAATGTTGAAGTTATGCGTTGACCATAGTGAAGTGGTTGATGGCATCCTTCCTGGCCTTGGCCTGTTAGTGTTAAGTGCCAAAGGATATCCGTGCGCACACATCACTGTTAACGGCTTAAGTTACGCCACTCACGGCAACACCCATACCCCACATCTCACGCGGACCCGAAGGAATAGGAACGGTAGGCGGGTGAGTGTTTTTATAGTCCCACTGGTCAACACCGACTGGTCAGATAGTGGTAGATGTCAAAATGCTGTCTATAACTCCAGGAAACAAAGAAGTTAGGATCGCTGTGAAGAGAAAAACGGAAGGATATTGAAGTAAACCAAGAGTGGTTGATTTATAGCGCGGATATATTTTATATCGGGCTGAGGAAATCAATTTAAATTTGACTTGAAAACAAACGAAATATTGGGGATCCTGAATTCACGGCCGCTTAGCTTCTGCTTACTGAACCCTTTGACGCTAATCCTGTACGAATTACTCCAGGCTGATCAGTTCACAGCTGCGTTCTCCCATGACTTGAGGTGTGTGGTGCAATACACAAGACTTATTTCCAGAACTTAATAGTATCACACTTTCCATCGATCAAGGTTCCGACTGCCGGTCTTCAGCCACCCGCGTACCAACTGCCTCGGGATCCGTCCGTCAGTCATCTGACGGGCATGTCCCAGAATACATACATGGATGCACTTCCGTCCGTGCCTGCTCGGCAAACTACCTAAGCGTCCAAGATCATGTTCGTTCGTCGAGTATCCAAGATACCTTAGGCGTTGCAGGCGAGAGCGGCTTAATACTGCACATCTTGCTGAACGTAACCAGGTTTCACGACTGTGGAAAATCGTTGGCAGCTGATGAGATCAACTTGCATGTATAGCTGGGTTACACAGGGCAGTCTCCAGGTGTCGAATTGTGCTGAACTGCACAACTCTATATGCAGAGTCCATGAGTTACGCATAGTTGCCATAGCTGACCGCCATTGTCAGCGCGTTGCAGTCTGTTACCATCTACGGCACCTATCCGCTTTTCTTCTTGAGTTAGCTGGCTAATTTATGCGTTTACCTTAGTGTTGTGCACAGTGATATTTTAGTGCTTAGATTGCTTCAGAGAATCGAAGAAGACATCATAGACACCATTCTTGACGTCATGTGAACGGTAGTTTCTATAAGTGTATTTAGCTGGGATAAACCTGACATGTTCAGCCACCTTAAGGTGGTGATAAAACTTGTGCACTGCTTCTATCTGAAGGCCTACGATAACTACAGCTTCGGTCCTTCCAAGTACAACCCTGTCATATAGGCTAAAGATGAGCACTCAGACGAAAAGTAGGGAGACACGATCCTGTGATCGTACGACAGAACAATTTTTATAGTTGTGACCCTGCTGACCATCGAATCAGGAAGAACAGGGTTAGAAAAGGCACGTTGATACAAACAGCACTCTGATCGCCCACTGTTTGACCATGGCTGCCGGCATATTATCCAATACGGTCGTAAAACATCCGGTATAGTCCAGAATCCTGATCTAGATTCGACTGCATCCACCACGTGCAGCGGTGATCAGAATCAGACAATAATGTGTTACTTACTGAGCCTTCGGGCTAGGCAGTTTCCTCACTACCAAGTGGATCGGACGCTTGGGTCATTGGTTGTGGGTAGTGTGTCCCAAGAAAACCCTGTATCTCGTTGTTTCGTAGGTTAGATTTGTGGTGCAGGGACTCAGGGTGAGGTTTCTCAAATCAACCCCGTTCCGCGGCACAAACGACCGGGAATTGTCCCCTTGACAATAACAGTATTCGCCCTTTGTTACTTTCTCTTTCTATTTTAGCCTCCAGGTTTTCTGCCTTCCTTTTGCCCTTGGGTGATAGTTGTTTTTTAAGGCAGACAACTGGCAGACATTGGTGCCTTCAATGTCCCCACTCTCCGACGAGGTAGCTCTGGCAAGTACTGCCTCAAATTTGGGGGTTGATGTGTGCTGCGTGTCGGAGACGCGTTTCTACGATTTTAGCACGTTATTCCCTGGAGCTCATTTCTAGATAGCTGTCGATTTAATCGTTTCTCTCTCAGGGTCTTTAGTGATTCAGAAGCTGAATCCCGTGATGAAGCTGGTGTGGGAATCGTATTGAGTTACAGAATAGAGCAATATTTGTTCGATTGGATCCCAGTGATCGTTCGCTCATGCGCTACCACACCGAGTACGTCGGTTAAGGTGTGTCGATGCAAATCAGAAGAGTGCCGTGTATTCACTATATTGGCGTGTGCTCCAACGGAATGGTTGTTGGGATGCTAGCGAAGATGTGCTCTACGACACCCCCGTTGATCCTCTGAAGCAGACTAAACACTCTATCATCCGCGGTGACGTTATCGGTGGTTTTGATGCATAGCTTGGAGAGTGTGTTTGGTGTTCGAGCACAACGCATTGACAGTGGCGAAAGGCTGTCAGAGTTGTGAGCACCTCGTGGTCTTTATATTTCGAGTACCGCATTTCAACGCACGAAGAGACATGGTGTTCCATAGAGACCTGTTTGTGCTTCTCAGCCGTGGGCACAGGTGGATCGTATAGCAGCCGGTTACAGGTGGTACCACTCTGTTGAATGCTGTCGTGCGTTTTGCAAC
>QNGE01007589.1:0-17729 GCA_008508345.1 Paragonimus westermani | reverse complement strand
ATCGGAATTCGATTGAATAATCCACCTTTGTGCGCACAAAAGCGCTTTGTTCAGGCGTTGAGGTTGCCATGGCCAAACATCCACACCACGACTGATCAAAACACCATGGTTCCAGTTACGTCATAATGGTGACGTAATCGTATCAAAACGTCGTCTCCGTGTGTGCCTATGACGTGTCTGACCTCACTTGAACTTGCCATTTGTTTTGTTCGCTTTCCCATGACAACTCTGTTTCATATAAATGTTATGTATTTGGCCTGCTGATGAATAACCGAAAACGAGCTTGTTCGCTACACCATTTTGCTGACATGCTTTTTAAATTGGCGCTGGGGGACTTCCAAGCCTCCGTTTATCATACCACTTTCTCGGAGTTGAGCTTAGCAGGTTGGGTTGCCGATAGGTCTATTGACAATTTGATTGTCCAGGCGCGCAGCCTGCTTGCGCTCGCAATGTTTCCTATATACGGAGTGAATGAGGATATCAAGATTTATTCGGTTAGCTCAGTTGGGTAAGATGTTTTCGGGTATCGGCTTCATAAAACACCTCACTCTTATCTGGGACCTCTCCTTTTTGCTTTTGCTCCCGCCTCTTGTATGTGTGCAACTGACGTGGCAGCTGTCTTCTTGGTGATTGCAAGGCCAGGGAAGACAAGCGTAAAGTACTCAGTTAAGGAATGCGGTTTCAACTTCGTCTCAGATGGATTGAACGATACTTCCCTATCCTACTCACAGTGGAGGGAATAGAAGGAGATAGAGAGCTAAGCAGAACCTCTCATTCGCAATCACAGGTTTTCTGTGTCGCTCCAATTTTCGTGGTGAATGTGTGACCAGCCAGCCGCAAGACGGCACCTTGGCCTGCAGCTCGTGCAGACAAAATTGAGAGATAAAGATGCAAGCTACTTTTATTGATGTTCTTTTATGCCAGTACATTCAAAATGATGCTCATTCTGACACTGATGGCACCGCATAACGTTTCGTACGGACACTTCGCCCGTATCAACCTCAAGTGCACACTGCCGTGTTCAATGTCTGATAGGTCTATGATCTGGTGTACTGCTAGATCTAACGCAAGTCATCAACGACAATAACATGCGATGTATTCTATAAAACAGTTAGTTTTCGGAAATTCGATAAAAACGTGGCAATGTGGACAAACCAGGCCTTGTAAAATTCGAACAATTTGATAGATGACGAATTAGTACGTTCTCCGATAACGAACAACACTGATCGTGTACGATTTTTTATACACGGGACATTGATAATTTGAATATATATGTAGACATTGCCACTGAGAAAGCTTGTACTGAATTTTGAGTTCCCGTGCAAGAATTCGTGAAACGCCCACTTTTTTAAGAACTGTATACAGGATTACGGACTTGATCACAGACCAGTCGTCGAGCTATTGAGCGCTGTGAACGTTTTGAAGGCGCTTGTTCATGACTTCCTTTGTAAGTGCCTTGTCGCTGGTAACCTCTTCCCCGGCGTACTGTATGGATTTTTTATGGGACATTTGCGGAACACAAATTTACCGGTACCCAATGGTCAATGCACTGGGGTGGTTAAATTGACAGTGGAAGTGACGCCGTGTACTTCGGTACTGTGGTGTTCCAATGCTCCAGTCAGAGGTGACAGCAAACGAGGTGTCCAACTTTTGCATTAGATGCCCATAAAGGTCTATGTCATGAAAGTGAGAATCCGCCAGTCGACGAGAAACGCGTAGTTATACAGTGCACACCAAAGAGGATTTAACTTGCATAGCGTTCTTGCTCATACATATGGATTGTTCCATGGTCAGAAAATAAACCACCAATAAAAAGTGGTTTCACGTTCACCGATTGCTGACCCAGGGCTCAGACTGCTGCACGGGCACGGCCATTGCGCATGTCCGAGGAAGTGAGAAGAAGCGGAAGACAGTCTGTGTGGTAGGACGAAATGTCGGCACACCACATGCTAGTACGACTCATCTTTACACGCTACTTCCTCAACTCAGGACTCGTGAAGTAAACCATTTCCTCGGTAGTCGAGACTGAAATCGAACGCAAGGACTGTGAGTAGATATAGGCTATGTTTAATTTGGAAGCCCGAACTGTTTCCTCCAGCACACATGTGTTTGCGGGACGAACTCACACAAACATAAAATCTTATGCCCCTCGAATCTTTCCGCACACTCCGATACAATGAGTTTCAGGGGACATATGTACAAGGTTTCTACACCACAGAGAAGCCCCTTATGTGGCCTACATATATTTGCTCTCCCAATCTGTTCGACGTAGAATTCACTCCCGGCGGCGACCGCCACGGCATCATAAACCGATGTACTCAAGGAGAAGCCGGAAGACGGGATAATCTCAGGGTAGACGTTAGCGGTCGAACACATACCGTCCCATGGGCCTTCAGTGCTGTCCAATCCTTTCTCTCCCTTATTTTTTTCGATTTCTGCATTTCTTCCCTGCACAGCGTGGTGTAGATTCCTGAGGTGCTCGACTGCTGTTAGTTGTTTCAACACCCAACACGCCTTACATGATCACCATTTCGACAGTTCACGCGATTAGAAGGGGCGAACCACCAGCTAACAGACAAACTAAGGCCGAATCTGCTGCAAGACTACAAATCCCGTGCTAGGGGCTCGTACCGTAATATTTTGAGTTTGGGATATTATACAAGTGCTATACTTCCAGCTACCCAAGAATCCACTATACCCTGTAGAACCAGTGGAGAAGAGTCACGAGCTTCGATCTCGGACACTCCTCAGGAGGCAACTCTCTTTTTGGGGTTGTCCACCACTGGAATGATCTCTGATTAAAGGTTGCTATTTACACTTTTACGGACCGTTTCAACTTTTTGATGAACACAAACCTTCTTCAGGAATCGCTACACTGGTAACTTTCTCTGCTCTTGGCAATTTCCGTAACCTACAACAGCGGTGAGGTGGTAGTTCATTGGACGCTTTGCAGCTGCAGAGCCGGTAGCTCAATTTCACACCTTCTTCTGATACCAAGTTCAACCCTTCTTCTGATATCACACAAGTGCCAGCTTTTCCGAAATGCAACAACGGAAGGACTAGTGCAGGATGGCCTCCTCTGAATACGGTTGTATCAAGAACAGGTAGTAGTGGGGGAAAGTAAGTTCTTATTGTTCTCCCACTATTATCCGAAGCAGATAAACGTCCAGTAGATCTTTAAATTAAGTCTTTGAAAAAGCATGAGCGACAAGTGGAAAAGTACTATTCCAATGGGCTCCTATTATGTGGCTGAGAAACTTCCCCCGGATAGCTGGCGAATGTTTCCTTTCGAAGGACTTTTCATTGTGATTAATGAATCGTCGCTAACGATTCAAGTTCACACCGAGTTACGCGTAATCTGCTGATCCAGTAAATGCTTCTCAATATTCAACGACAGAGATAATCTATCATCGAAACGGTGAACGAGGAGGCGTTCGTAGTAACGGGATTTAATACGGTACTAATCGAATCATTGAACAAGAAAATTGTTTCCCACCTCGAATGTGAAAATCCTCAGAAATCAAAGAAAGAAAGTGCCTGCGCAACAAATCGACAACCAGGCACCGATCAACAATGGTGGACGATAAAACGAGTTGAGCTCACTCAAACAAATGGTCATTGGTTTGGTCAGGGCAAAACGACTGTTCATGCGTCGAGAAACGACGGGAATCACAAGTTACTCAGGGAAAAACATGGAAGAAAAATGTCTAATTTCGGTATTTGGAAGTGTACAGGGCTCGGACTAAATAAGGGTAAGGGAGACGTTCAAAGTAGGTCGTGTAAGAACAAGGATGAGTAATGTATCTCATTTGGGAAGAGAGATTAAAGCGTAAGGCCTCCTGTCAACATCAAACAAACCTCAGCAATCTCAAAATAACGCAACAAACCTTGACAAAATCAACGGTGATATTCTTGCATATTTAGATCTGCAAGAGTGGATGGATTACCTGCCCGCCCTTCCGAAAAATGAAAAAAGTAGGAATGAGATCACCATGCATTATTGGCCATTCCAGATGGTAAAGTTTAAGAATCTCGAGTGGAGACTCGTACGAGGTGTTCCGGAGACTTACCGTGATTTTGGTTGCAGCTAACTCTATCTACTCCAGCACAATTTTGTCTTCTTTGTAGCCACAACAGACAGCTGGATGAGCGCATTTAAACGGTGGTTGGACATGAATCCTGTAAAGAGCGTGAAAAGCTTTTTTGTCGGTACTAAAAAACGTCCGCTTAATTATATCTAGTACAGCGAATCCATCTGAGGAGGGAAAATGGGGCGATAGCCGCATGCACAGGTCCTCTTTAGACGCATCTTCGTCAAGCCCATTTCCATTAGTGCACAGCGCGTTACAAAGACGTTGTCAATATCCCCACCGACGGACTGGTGTACACACTTATTTTCGTTGAGTGGAAGGCACCACTTAAATGAACATCACTGAACCTCATCGAGGTCAGCTTACAAAGTGTTTGGACAGTTGAAATTCCAGATTTTTCAGTCATCCACATGGAGAATAGAGTGACCGGAAATCCTCTCCGGTAAATCAGTGGTATAAACTGAAGATAGTAGGAGACCAGGGTGTTGTATCTGCATCCAATCCCTATCCACTACATGCCTCACGGACAATGACGACGCTAGTGAGAACAAGTCACTCAGTAGAAGCGCATCGTGTATTGTCGCATTTACAAGCATTCGGATCATTTTGAAGTGCATGGACGAGTAAGCCGTTGGTCGCTGAAGCCGCGACCAATCAGAACACTCTTGGAGCCTTGGCACGAGTGTGGGGCACACAGGCGGCCTTGACGCGTATACAACACAGGGTCAGGCCCGTATGGCGCACTCGTTGAGGCAGCTGCGAAAGAGAAGTCGGAACCATCTGCAACGTGAAAGGTCCGACCACTAACAAATGAGGGGATCAGGTGGCAAATATCACCTCTGGTGCGCCATGCCTCCATTCTTTTTAGAAGTGACCTGTGCGGCACCCGGTCAAACGTCCTAAAAAGTCTAAAGGGATGGCCTCTGGCTGAAGACCATGATCTCTAGCACCTTTTAAGCTGTCAAAGAAAGCAAATTATTCTTTACACGGGACGCACTTGGTGGGAATTCATGCCGATATGCAGAGATGACAGTATTGCCTAAAAGATGCTTCAAGATAACTCTTTCAATGAGACGCCCCAATGTTTTGCACGGAATATTCATCAGATCGACTGGTCCATAGCTGACGGTAGATTGCCGATCTCATTAATTGCAAATAGCGTTGATAGTGGCGTCCCTTCATTTTTTTGAAAGATTACCAGCAAAAAGCTCCCATGAAAGTGTCGTGAAATGATTTGCCAGTACAGGAAACGTTTCCTTCAACGGTCGTAGATGGATCTGGCCCGGACCCACTGAACCATAAGAGTTAGAATTGGAAAGCATATCGTGAACATCATGCACTGAGAATTCTATATATAACAGAGGCTGCCTAATTTCCCGTGGACATAAACACCACAAAGTAGATGATGAGTCAGAGCTGTAAACGGTGGTGTATTGATCCTCGAGCAACTCAGTAACGACAACGGTTTCAGAATCGGTCTTACTGCATGCTTGCCCCGAGAAGAGAACTACGGGTGGGTTCTCGCAACGGTACCGCATGTATCTGAAGATACAGCTTTTGTTTGGGCCTGCTATTTCGACCACTTTAGGTAGCTGTTGGGGGCGATGGCGACGGAATTTCGATTCTCACTGACTGCGCATATTGTGAGATGCTTCAACGTCTTCAAGCTTGTTGGATTGTCTCTGTTTGGTAAATAGTCCCGCACCACTGTCATGAGGTCGACGAATCCTTCTCAAACAAAGAGAAAGAGAAAAGCTCATTACCACATTGCGTGGAGCAGACGACAAGTCAGTCTCTTTTGACAAGCTTTACGCGCTGGTAGTCTAAGGTAACCAAGGTGGCGTTCAAGTTGGGCTTCGTGAGGTTATTTCCAATATCCTCCAAGTCGGTCCGGCTGAAATCGCGGGCCAACTACTTCTCCGCAGGCTGCTGTACCCAATAACAGAGGTACTGTGAGACCAGGATAAAATTATCACAATGACCCAATTGAGCCTCAGCGCTAGTCTGATCGACTTAATGACATCCATGTGTGATTGCAAGGTCCAGCAAAGGAGAGATTCGCCCTGGACGGTGGCTTAACTCATGTTTGATTTAAACAGCAACACCCCTTGCGTCTTCTTCCGCAGTCACCATAGTGAGCAGAATGACCAAGGACACAGATTTCGTTATCCCTCATCTCTGATACTAACAGTTTTTCAGCATGTACGGTGACGAAAGGGTGCCTTTCTTATATCGTCTTAGTCACAGAAGTTTTTAATCAGACCGAGATAGTTGGTATAGATATAGACTGAGGACATCTCATCCGAAGACAACGCCAGAAGGGAAACATAAAAAGATTACGCAGTGAAACCACGCTTTCCGTAGGAATGATAGGGGGTAGTGGCAGTGAGTAGGCCTCGACCGGCTTCTTGTGCTAGCTCTCCTTCTGAAGCGTTTCCGAATGGCCACAACTCTAATCGCGCTTCTACGCCACTGTGCCAATGTCCTCGTAAATACGGCAGGGTTGGTGAAGTAAATGTAACCAAACTTTTGCACGGCATATTCCAGTGGCTGCATTCCAGGCCAACAGAAAAGGAATGGACATCTAGAAGACGAAATGACTGAACCCGGGGGAGTTGGGCTTCCTGCCTGAAACCCGTGTACACATGGCTGAAATCGCTGAACTTGTAGTGGCCAAGAACGAGTTATTGAGTGGTCTTAGTAAATACAAGCGTATCTCAGTAGACTGTCAGTGGCAACAACAATAACGGACACAACGGAAGAGTTGCAGAGATCATGCAAGTAACTCTAATCAGAGAGTTGGACTCACGGAAGGTGTTAACAGGTGTTCAAGATGACCACCATAATGTTCCAAATCGCTAGTATCTGACATTCAAGCATATTACAGAGTTATCGTGGACTGCTGACGCACAATCGGAGCTGTGACGATGTTCGTAGTACGACGAGGCTGAAAGGTTGGGCGAAAGGTCTGTGTGGTATCGTCAAACAATTACGCAACGGAGAGAATAGCAGACCGGTGTGCACAACTTTTGTACTGTACTTTAAAGGTACTTTGATAGTTTTTGAACAACATGCAAATTGGTGTAAAAGCGCTGTTGTATGAAGATGAGACGTCATTAGTTAACGAGACTACATACAACCAAGGCTCATGCTGGTTGAAATCACTAACCCTAGGCACCGGGGCAGATTCCCGGCGGCAGCAGGGTGGATACGCACGACCACTCAAGGTCGAGTCACAGTGACACCAGACGACTCGACTGAGTGAAAGTGTGCCAGCCGTTCCGGTGGTGCAACGCAACAGTACATCAAAGATTCAAAACCACGTGTACGGCTAATAAGCCTTCCCGTGGATGAGGTGAAGAGCGAAGGATTCACGCTTGTTAGAAATCTTCCCGAAGTATGGAGCGTGTGTCGTTCAGCCTGAAGCTAGAAGAAGAATGGAGGACCTTTTTAAAAAAGGGGGAGTGTACAGGTATAAGGCCTGAGCCAGTGCAGTAGAAACAAGGGCTGGTTTTGAAAAGTCCCTGGGGGTCTTATGAACCAGTGCTATTAATCTGAAGTGAGCTATCGTAAGGCTTTGTAGAGGAGGTTGCCGTTGGGTTTACTGAGGCCTGGTAACAAGGAGACAATATCTTCCCTCCGGGATATTTGATCCATCGGACGGACGGACAATATAGTTGAGTGGACAGGTTGTTCTGCTGTTAATGGCGCGGCATCAGATACAGCGCCAAGAAGAGGAGTTGAAAGTGGGAAACCTTCAACTATTGAGCTGTTCTAAAGCGGAAGGCAGAACAATGTTGCTGCGCCTACGCGTTTATGGAAACCCCTCTCCTACTCCACAGTAGGATGTGTGAATCTTCAACGTTATGAGAAGGCAAGCAGGCATTTCATAGTGACTCTTTTTCGAGTGATTTCATTGCTGCAGAGTTGGACGGAGGGTTGTTGCAGGCTGACAGTGGCACGGTTGGTGAGACCTTGTTGGACCTCATAAACGAGAATATTTCGTACCAACACGTCAATGAATTTACTGGGTGGAGCGATGAGCAAACTGCTACAATGTGAGACCTTGTTATAACAGAAAACCGCAATGACGTTTTCGATTTGAAGGTTGGAACAAACTTGGACGGGAGTGGCCGTGGGATAGTACGTCTGTAGTTTGGTTGTGTCTACACCCATTTCCTGTCAGTTGTCGTAGATCCTTTACAGGCATAAATATCCAACTGGTAAGGTAAATGCGAAACATTTTAGTTGGGTAGACTACCATGGTGCCAACGATGTCAACAAAGCCCGGGCGGTGAGTAGGAATAATCTTATGCAACTAGCCGACATGCGTGCACCACTTGGACGTGGCTGACAAGAAGACAAGCCTTTGTGGTAGGATGGTAGGGTCGAAAATGCGACGAGGCACAAAAGAAAAGCCCGGGGTGTACACAGACTGTCTGGGGGGACATCAGGTTTCGTTAGTGCCTGGGGACAAGAACGAGATATCTTTGTGTAAAAGGTCAAGACAGAAATAAGTTTGAAATAAAGTTGGCGAAGAACCATCATAAAAACCTCCGAAAGCCTCCTCTGGCTACATTTAGGCTAGCGGGGTAAGCAGCGGAAGACTGAGTAGCATAAGTGATAATTAGGGTAACGATATTAGATCACCGCTAAAGAAAGGGAGGTTTTCTGTCAATTGCTTAAGGCACAGTATTCCGGAATCTGGAACTACCACAACTGGACCGTAAGAAAGCGAATGACGGAAGAGTTCAAAATAGGAGAATAAAATGTCGATGATACAAAGAACAAGCTAGATGTGACTAAGGCGATGGGGCCTTATTGCATGCACTCAGGGATATTAGGACCTCTCGGTGAGGTTTCGCACGAGCCCCTCCCACCAATGTTAAGTCCTACCATCAAAAATGCCATCACCCCAGGTGACTGTAAAAGGGCAGGGGTTGTACCCATCCGAAAATGGGTAGGAAACACGTGGTGGGAAACTACTGACCAGTAATTCTCACGTCAGTCGTCCCAAAAATGTTGGAAGAAAGTACTAGAGACAGGACTGTGAGACACCTTGATGATTATAGGCTTCTTTCTGCAGACCATTATGGATTAATGAGGTACGGGCCTTGTCCGAACAACCTGATTCGTTTCCTTGATGAGATCACGGGTAAGTTGAAATAGGGGAGGAAGTTGAGGTTTGCTACGTGGACTTCAGGGAGGTATTTGATTCAGTGAACCACTGATCGCTAATTCTCATATTAGAAACCTCCGATCTTCCATTGAAACCGTTAGAATGGATGAAGAACCCCCTAAGGAATCCATCCGCCCATTCGGAGAAAGCAGGAAAAAGATCTGCAGGAGATGTGGCGGTTAGCGGGGCACCTCAGAGATTAGCGCTTGGACCACTACTGTTGGAAATTTTCATCGCTGGTTTCTGTAAAAGTAGGAGTATCCCTGCCACATCTTTGCTGATCATGTGAGGATTGTAGGAAATCCTGACAGCGCACGCATGCAGTGGGGTCTGAGTACTTTTCAGAGGTGGTCGAGTGAATGGAAGCTGCCCTTGACTGGTAACAAGTGTAATTAGCTACTTGCTGCGTACCAGTCGCGGTCAGTCCGTTTCATTGGCTGGGGGGTTGGAGAGGGATCTGAGGAGGGTGCAGAGGGCCGAGTTCTTGCGAATGCGCTTAGAAGGGGATTTCAGAGTTTCCAACCAATGTTTAAAGGCAGCTCGTCAAGGAGACTGGAGGTATTGTTGTCCCATTCATAAATCGTAGTCGAGACCACACTCGGAGTAACGTTTTCAGGCTTGAAGAAAGACACAAAGGTACCTGCGAAATTTTGGAGGAGTTTTACAACGTTGTAAGGGGAGTGCAGGATAATTCATATGAAGAGAGAACAAGGAAACTTGTTCTGTTTTCTAAGGCCCAAAAAAAGGCTAGGGTAAACCTGGTAGTGACCTTCAAGTTTCTCAAAGGATCAACTATAGTTTGGGCGAAATCACTGTTCGGTGTGCATTCAAACTAATAATTACAAGGCCACAGTCTGAAGTTAGAAAGATGAGATTTGCTACTTCAATTTGGAACATGCTTCCATAGAATGTAGCATCCTCTGACATATTGAAAGAGTTCAAAAGAAAGCTTGCTGAGCGGTGGACATAGTTCCTTCCGGATCCCTTGTGAGAGTTACGTCTGGGTGAATTTGCCTTGTACATTTTTTCCCATGGATTTAAGTCAATCAATTTTCCGTCTCTTTTTGCCAATATATTGTCATCTAATTTTCAATTCTTTTCAACGATTTCTACAAAGTTACTTCAGGTCCTAAGAATCAAACCCACACGGGTCTTACACTTGTCTCTTGTTTAGTCTCATTCCAGTGAGAAGACAAACTGGGTGTGTCGGTGGTGGATGTGGACTCCCTGTGTTCTGATGGCATTAATGTATCGAACTTTTGTGCTTTTACCTGGTAGCCCTCATGTATGCTCGTGGAAACGAAGAACCTTCTCCCATTATCTTCTCATCACTGTTTGCCCTCAAAAACTCACCGATGAAAGAAGCTCGAAAACTTCTGGTCCAAACCTCTTGGTCCTGAAAAATGAACTGAATTGATTGTCAATTTTACTCGTACAAATGCCCCTTCGATTTAATGCCTGCAGCATATCTGGCCGTCATTGCAGCTGCGTGTCTCAAGGAATATGTGACTGAGTGCGCAGGATGGCGCGATGGCCATGCTGCTTCCGGTCTAGATTACATTAACACTAAAGAGGAACTAACTGCATGTAACAGCGACCGCCCTGCTAAGCTCAAACGACCACACTGTAAGGGCCTTTGATTTCATTTGTAGTGCTGAGCCTACTTCCAGATCAAACGTTTCGAAAAGAACATTTGAAGAATGGTAGTGGGTTCACTCAACGCCTACTTCGCTTAAGCTTTGTGGGATTAGTTTAACTCACCAGTGTTTTTCGAGGAAATGTGCGTCCATTTCACTGCCATCGTTCACGAAGCCACTGATTAATTGACAACATTCCATTACACAACCTGCCGGAAACCGAAGTAGCAATTGCGGTCTAGAACGTTAGAGGTGATCCACGCTAAACGCTCAACATGGGCTCGGCCTAGAATGTTAGAAGTTCCGGGCGATCATCATCTACAGGAGCGACTGCGAAACCGTAGCACGAAATTAGTCAGGGAAGAACGACTAGAATTCCAACCACGCCAAACCCAGCGCCTCGCCAGTGTCCAAAAAAGCTCGTAAACATCCGCCACAAAATCCGTAAATACAAAACCGGCGTACCCGAATGGCATGCCAGCATGCCAGCTCAAATGGCGAAGGTTATGAAGTTCTAGCCGACTTCCACAGCACTCTGTTTGTTAACGGCCTGCCGAACTTCTCCTTGGCGAAAGGTGCCGACAACTCTGGAGAAATACCTACGATGGTTATCACAGCCGACGCTGCGCTAGTGAAACTTCGGGGATTAAACTCACGTCTCTTGAGCCACATTGTGTAACCCTTTTAGTCCTAGCTCATGAGATTGTAAAATGGCTGCGTTGCCGAGCGTAGTGGTTACACGGCCACTTACGGAGAAAAAATAGCGCCCGAAAGCTGGAAATCGGCTAATATCACTCCTCTCTTCAATGGTAGGCTGCAAAGCCAACCCTGGAACTACTGCCCGATTGCCAACCTATTGTGCCAAGGTTATCAAAACGTCTGTACGATCTTCCACGAAGACGTTGAGCAACATGTAGCGACAAACCAATGATCGCAAATATTCAAAACAAGATTGGATCGTGCTGTCACGGTACTATTGAACAAGTTATCAAAGTGAATTTGTGGACAACCTCAACAGTTTCGATCGACATATCATTCTCGGGGAATGAGTTACAATTTGCTGCTGAACGGGCTAAATATGAACTATAATCATATAATAAGGCATTCTTACCCTGAAGTGCTCTTCCGAGCAGTCAACAGATTCAAAACAATGGGGATGAGCCGAGCTCCAAAAACAGGGTGCACGCACCACTCAAGTAGAGTAGAATGACTGAAAACTGGCTATTCGCACAACCATCAGATTGACGTGACAAAACAGAATCATCCATGTCAAGGTCCAATTACCGTCCAGAACCAGGGGAGGTTGGATGCAGAGGGGTGAATATTTAGGGGAGTTGGGTTGGGTCGGATTTTCATGATTGTATTTCAAAAATTCAATTCACCTAGAATTTTTTTAACGTAAGTTATCTTTCACAACCAACAACACGGCCTCCTCTGTGGCCACTCATATACCGCGGATGGGAGAAGGGGTTGAAATCACCAAGGCCCTCTACTGAGTGAATCACTCTGTTTTACTGGACAAGCTCCACCGTTTTGGTGTCGATGCTAACCTTATCCGCTGACTCCAGTGTCATCTGTCAAACCGTTCCTGTCGTGTGCGGAGGGGAACATCCGTGTCTTTTTCCAACCTAGCTCCGGAAAGGGTCCCACAGGTCTCCATCCTGGTGCCACTATTTCCTCCCAATTCATCAACTGTCTACCTTCTGAAGTAATGTCTCCAAGGATGCTGTTCGCCGATGATATTAAAGTCAGCCATGTCCTGCGTAATAGCTCTGACGCGAACACCCTACACGTTGATGTAAGTGCCCTCTACAAATGGTCCAACTCAAACTCCATGGTGTTTAGTACCGACAAGTGCAAGGTTATGTACATAAGATATGAGCACCACTTTCCGTGTTCCCTCGGCGAAGTTCCGCTCTAAGTCACCTGCAGAGAAAAAGATCTTGGCACTGTGGTGACACACGACCTTCCGAGTTATCTCAGTACGGAGGTGAGCGCCAAGAAAGCGAATAGCGCATTGACGCTTCTGAAACGCGTACAATAGCTTCATTCGTCCTCACCTCAAGCAAGGAACTCTTGTGTAGTCTCTCCTTCTATAGAAGGGAAAATTTATTTTGGAAACTGTTTAGAGAAGCGCGACACGAACGGCTCTTGAGTTAAGTGTAGAACCCTGCCTTGAGCGACCTGAAGGACTTAATCTGTTCACCCTAGAGTACCGCAGACAGAGCGGTGACTTGATATTGATGTTCGTGGTTTTGAGGACCGCTAACCATCTGTGCAGACCCTGGTCATTTATGCGATCACTCTGAGAGCACTCCCTGAAATCAAAAAGCCAGTAGAGCAGGCTTGAGCTAGGACACAGTTTCTTCTCGGTTCGAGTTTGGTAAGCCTGGACCTCTCCGCCAGAAAATGTTGTGAGAGTCACGTCAGTGGCTGAGTTCAGAATCCATCTGGATCGTCACCCTAACACCTGTTCTGTGCCACCATACTGTTCGGCGCACAGTCACGTGTGTACGTCCGTCTATCGAACAGCTCACACAATTATGCATGTTCGGTGAGCTATAGTCTTACGTGTATAATAATAGTGGGCATACATTCACTCTTTCTCAACTTCAGCTCTCTGATACAGCCAAGAATTAAGCGATTCGGGGGCTGCTACACGGGTTCGTAGCAGATGCCCAAGGTTCCCGGATCCAGTCGTTTCCCCTTGCCCAGCGTCAGCGAGAGTCTGTTGATATGGAAGGCGATCTTTGAAAAGAGGGATTGCGGTGAATACCAAGAAGAGAGTAAGATTACTTGCTCTTTTCATAAACTAGAGTGTTCCTTCATTATTTTGTCCGTTTTATTACTCTATTTCCATAATTGGTGTCTTGTACAATTAACGATTATGTGTACGTTATGTAGTTTCCGTTGAAATGTGTGTACTGATCACGCTTATCCGAGCGTGTTTCTCACGAATGGGTTGAGAAATATACCATTATTATTATTCTTTGTGTCTTTGAACGGTCTGCAGAATCTCATTTGACCGACATTTTCGGTCAACACCTCACGGTCCCCATTGACTGCCTTAAGCCTGATTTCATCGACCCTCCCCTAATTTGACAACACAAGCATCGTCCGAACCGCATACATCTACTTCAACCTCCGAATTAACCTCGGCGTTGCCTCCCATATCTATTCCCGACGAAACCTCTCCTCAACCAACAACCTGTTCATGGAGGCGCTTCCACTTTCCCGCGCGCTGTCTCGGGTAGTTCACCTTCATACTTCGCACTTATTGCACGGTTGATAATTCGTTATATGCTTCTGTCGTGCTTCTGTCGACCAGCAAATAAAAGTTTTTCTCAAGTACAATTTCCTGGCTCGTTTTGTACAGAATACGCCCGCAAATAGCTGTGAAATGTTTAGGCCCTGCACGACATGTGTTACGGTGGGTATATGCTCTTTTCTCTGAAGTTCAGGCACTTCACCTTTTCTTATTTCTAGGTCAAACGCGATGCATAGCGAAAGTTGCTGGGTCCGAGGAGAAAACCTCGAACGCCATAGCAATCTGTGCCTGCGCAGTGATGAAATCACACTCCCTGTCATGTCCTCTGGAGGCGGTTTCATGTTGAGTGGCTCGCTCCCGGCAGATCAGCAAGACAGCGTCTGTTCCCCAGGATTAAAATTCGTAGGCGGAAGGACTTCAGTATTCAGCATCCTTCTAGGGAAGGCTAGTGTAGTGAGATCACCTTCGGCATCCCCAAAATCCCAAACTCCCTGCAACTTGAGAGTTGCCTTGCCAGTACCACTGTTGATCCCGAACTCTAGTGGTTGCTTGAGCAACGCTTAGTCTTCTCGCAACGTCTGTCAGTATGGCGGATCCTCGATAGTCGCGTCTGTAATTAACGAGCAACCGATTCGGATCCTAAAAGGAAGACAGCCGTACTGGCGAGTTTCTTATTAATGAGGGGCTAATGTTCAAAAACAGTACGACAAATCAAATAACGGAAGACAACAACAAACCTCGATATTGAATCCACCAAATATACCAGTTCCGAGATTAATGTTTTGCGTAACAATATTTGAATGCAATGCGAAGGGGTCTGACGAAAATGAAACCGGGGTACATATAACCAAAGGTGCAGCAAGGGAAATTAAGTAAGAAAAACTACGCGGAACCAAGTTCCTACAGGCAAACTGTATCAAGATTTAATAATGCATCAATATCAACATTCACGGGAGAAATGGATCGTCACGCGCGTTACTTGAGTGGTAGTGTCGGATTTTAAGAAAGGCTCGTAATGGGTATGAAGAATTCCAACGTTAGGAGAAAATACAACGAAAAAGGGAAGAATTAGTGCTGGAAACGTGGCCATCAGCGTTCTACTAACACATAACAATCATCGAACACTCACGCAAGCAGCTACTTCAACACAACCGCGTCGGTTCACATTACGTTGTGAAAGCAAATTCACTACAAACCACCAGCATCAAAGTTAGTGTGTTGGAGTAGGTATCACAGTTTACTCGCAGCTGTATTATGAATCATCACCATCTCTATTACTATAGGCTACATTCACTAGAATAACAATGTTTTTGCTATTATCGTTGGGAGCACCACTCAACCAGTCTGACGCTTGTTTGAATTCTGAGGGTTGATCGGAATTTCCGTCGACCTTCGTCCATCCTGGCGGCTGCCGTGCGGATGTGCTAAAGGTCTTCACACGTCCAACTCTCTAGCACCCCTAATTGCTGCGTTCAAGTCTGCTCGTGAACGGTGAGTAAATCAATAAATAACGCTTGTTTGCAGATTCATCGTCCTCTCACTGCGACTTCCGATTCACGTTAACATATGGCTGGGGTAACCTTGGGCGTACGAACTTACGAACAATCGCCACGATGATCACTCGCACAATGAAACTTGGGATGAATAACAACCAAGCATAACTTTAAAACTATCCCTTGAATCAGTGCTGACCTCCTCAAAAGGAAGGTTGTTCCAGTGGTTAATAGCCCTGTAAGAAAAGAAACGCTGCCAAAGTAAGGTCTGAGGACGAAGCTTGCATAGCTCCTTGGCATGTCTTCGGCGGCTGTCATCATTTGATATATTGAAGAACTGTTCTGCGGGACCTGCTCTGAAGAAGTGCATGAAAATTAAACCACTGCGGAGTCGTCGAAACTCAAATGGATACAGGTCAAGAATTTCAAGACGAGACTCGTAAGTGGCGTTGCTCACACCCATGACTAACTTCATGGCCGCGC
The DNA here is from genome assembly GCA_008508345.1 of Paragonimus westermani. Classification (NCBI taxonomy): domain Eukaryota; kingdom Metazoa; phylum Platyhelminthes; class Trematoda; order Plagiorchiida; family Troglotrematidae; genus Paragonimus; species Paragonimus westermani. Next base: position 1,578 of record QNGE01007589.1, on the reverse strand, counting down.
GCTGGACACACTCAACAGCTAATGTCTTTCTTTAGGCCAGTGCACACGACCTGATTCGCATACTCGAGGAGCGATCTTCTATAAACGCTTTCTTGCCTATTAGGCGGGAATTGTGAAAAGAAGGATTTTCTGCTTTTAAGGTATTAAGAGCAGGAAGTCCTTCTTTTGCCGCCATCTGATGATGATAGGTGAAGATTAGGTTAGACAACGAGCGAATGCCCAGTTCTTCCTTCAGGGCAATTTTCACAATATCTACTGTGCTGAACGCATTATGAATCATGGAGTCATTGCCAGAATCTCCACCAGATGACATGTGAGCACATTTATTGTCATTAAATGGGAGGCTCTAATCATCCGACCAGCACTTAACCGCGTCAAGTTGAATCTGTGGTGCACTGGGATTAGTGTTGTTCCACATAAAAGAGCCTTCCTGAAAACATCGACTGGAAGGTGGTAGATTTAAGTCAGGAATAACAGAGGAAATAGCACTGATCCTTGGTGAACTCCCGCAGGAATGGAAGGAAACAAATGTTCTAATTTAGTCTCAACTTTAAAAGTTCTATCAAGAAGGCAATCCAGCGTACAGCTTTTTCCTGGATATAAGAAACTTCCAGTTTGTGTTTCAGGAGGCCGTACGCGACACTATCAAATGTATTGGCCAACTCAAAAGAGATGATATCTGATTTGAGGTCATTGTCTTCGGCCTCAATCAGATTATCCATGAGAATAGGCATGTGTATGACCGGTTAGGAATGAAGCCATGCAGGGTGAAAGAGAAAAGATCTTTTGATAAGAGGTGATATGTGGTGGAACGCTTTAATGGGCGCACTGTTATTTTGCACGGAATTCTAGTAAGGCTGATTGGCCGATAGCTAGCCGGAGAGTGCCGGTCGCCCACATAAAATATGAGTGTGACTGTCGCCTTTTTCCGTGCGCTAGAGAGAATGCCAGTCTGGAGTGTTTGCTCAGACAGCTTATAAAGGGTTCAGCCAGACAAACATCTGCTTCCTTGGGTATTCTGTGTGTATTACGGCAGGACCCACTGAATTGCACGAAATAACCCTGAATAAACTGTCTTCAACATCTAGCGCACAAAGTCCAGCGGTGACCAGTGGTTGTCTGGAGTTCTACAACAGTAGGACGTAATGCCAGCTCGGTTATGCAACGCTGTAGACTGCCAAGTAGTACTCCCTGAATAACTCGGCCACAACTAGTGAGCCAGATGAAGACGCCCCGTCGGACAGCCGCACATATACGTAAATCAGAAGTCTTTATTCCCTCAAGATCTAAGAAGGTTTTTCTCTTGTACGAGTTTGGTGTGCTCGTGAACTTCCCGCCTACACCTGTTTCGGACAAGGTTGAACTCAATTAGGCCCTCTGAGTCTCCTGTTAGCTTATGTTTTGCGAATAAACGGGTACGTTCATCGTGAAGACGGGGCGGACACTAACAGAAAGTGCACAGTTTGTATGGTATAAATAAGTCGTCCGCATTCTGAATTGCGCTCCGAAACGTACAGTAATTCTGGCCCACTGAGTCTAAGTCAAGAAGAAGCGAACCTAGGTAAGATCTCAGTCCGT
>QNGE01007587.1:0-22085 GCA_008508345.1 Paragonimus westermani | reverse complement strand
CGATCGATGTTCGTAGATTGAAAGCGCTACGTTGAATTAACTGAAATGAATACTTTCAGTCGACTCGCACAGGTGTCAGATGTTAAAGACAACAGGCAAGGGAGGAAATCCCCCAGCATTCACTGGTGAACAAAAGAAACTGCTTGCCAGTGAACGGGTTATCGTCAAGGGAAGGAAATATCAGAATTCTTCAGTATTTTTCGAATGTAATACATTAGAAACGAAACAAGGAGAAATTTCAAAGCACAAAGATGGGCATATAATTAACTACCACTCGATACTGGGCTGTCAGATTTCAATGTATCATAAGAACCATAAGAATTCGACCTGTATTTCAACTTCGGGATTTGGTCGGGATGTACCCGACTGGTGAGCCCTGGCAGAAACGCAAACCGAGTGTATTGTTTTCTTCTTGAATATGGCAGGTTACTAATAATTTCTTAATCGAACACGGACGACGACCACCCGGAGACTGAACAAGAGTATAATGTTAACTGTCGGTGGACATTAGATGTGCTCGGTGCTAGCTTTGAAGGTTTCCCAAACCAAACGTCGCCTTCAGAATACTAAATAGGTTACCCACATCCCAAACTTTCACAGTAGAGGCGTGGTGCACCCCTGAGCGTAAGAGAACCGCGAATCAGTAGCTATCCAGATAAATACACATTTTTCAAGTTGAACATCACCCAAAACCGATCGTGGCGTTCGCATTCAGATAGACTTTCTAGCTAGCCTGTTCCAAAGAGCAGCAATGGAATCGAGTTACGCCCTCATCAGAGCTCGTCACTGGTGCATATCCCTGTCACGACTGCAATTTGAACTCCGGTCACGCTTTATGGCACGGTTATGCACTACTGATGAGCCCTAATGAGAGCGAAACTCGAGTCTAGTGCTCCTCTCCAAAACAGGCTGACTGGGAGGCATATGCGTATGCGAACGTTACGCTCAAATGTGAGTGACGATCACCTTGAATACAAACCAAATTTCCAACTACTCATCGGCAGTTGAAATATACATCTACTTGTTTATCTATTGTTATCAACTCTCTGGTCACGTCCTGACTGACTGAGACCGTAATGTTCGCCAACTTAAGCCAATACGGTTGGATATAAAAGTTCTAGAAATGGATGTCATAATCCCATATTCTCGGTCTCTTTCAGTTTAATGGCGTTGCTATTTGTTGCAATTCCCGTGTTATAGTTATCTGAATTTCATTCTGGCATAGCGTTCAGCATATCTGTCGGCTGACACAAAGTTCTTATTGTTAGAATTGCAGTAAAATTAACCCACATATAAGCAATGCTGTTTGCGAACAACGTTTTCAGACCTGTAAGATCATTATCGGTTTAACTGGAAAAAAGCGCGCACGAACTTTTCTGGAACTCAGGAATGTCTGGGGATAGGGGTGGCTCATTTGAGAGTTCTCATTAACGTACACTATGCTTGTGTACTATGTGACAAAAATCAGTTAGTGCACTTCGGATGAAGTATATCAGTAACAGTGCCATCATTGTAAAACGACCGATTCACGCAGTCGGAGGTTGTAGATTAAAATTTGATAACTGAACAAAACGCGCACGAGCAAGGAATAATTTGCAGCAAATAAGTAGAAGAAAACTATAACACTCAAGACTGCCTGTTAGATGTGCTTCGGGCTTACTTAATAGGGAATTAGTGTTAGTGAGATACTTGGGCCGGTTGTATTCCTTTCTCGTGGAAATTGCCATGTGGTGCATTTCTCGCAGATTACGCTTGCCCGTGTACACATGGTAACAATCCAGCTGTGCAGGCACATTTACCATCGACCAGTGAATTTGGTCTTGAGTGATAATGCCAGTACGAACGTGACTCACAATTTTTGTTATCGATCGTTTGGGGGACACGTACTGAACGCTGTTCATTACCCAATAAGCCCACTGTTTCAGTCACTGGCCTGACCGTCAGAGTACCGTAGTGAATGGCAGCTGCTTAACCAGTTACAGGTGCTGTTGTGTACGTGTAGATGGAACCAATGCATGGTGTTCACACGCTCTCAACGCGTGTGGAGGGTCGGAATGCATGGCAGGTGCGATAAGTGTAGAAGCTTTTCTGAACAATTAACACCCGATAGCATTCGTATATGAATACTCAGAAGGCCTATACACATAAAGTATATCTCACAATGAAGCTATGAAACTAAAAATACTGCGCATGTTATTTTGTTGCATTCCACTGGATTGGCAATTGACTACTTTGTTTCTTGATGAATCATAGTCAGTATACCAACCTTGGCAGTCGAGCATTGTCACAACTGCGGCGTTTCTAAGTTGTAACTCTTTCTCCGTGCTCAATTTCAGTGCATATCATTTAGGCCGTTCCACAGTTAAGACTTTTGTCACCAAACTGACAGTTGAATTGATATTGGCTATCAAAACTTTGATTCAGTTTCCTCTCCCAGCTCCGTTGTCTAATTCATGTCAAACGTATTCGTGGGTGATGAACATATTGTCCAATCGCCCCAGGGGGAGGCACATTAACTGCGTGTAAACTCCAGTCGATGATTCTTGAGCGATAACTTTCAAACAAGTTGGAATCACAGAACTGATAAACTTGTTGAGCGATATTTTGATTACTGGTGAGTAGTAAATATTTTGTTGTTTCATATAGAACGAATACCGCCCATATTTAATCGCAGCCATTGCAGTCCTATAGACTTTCCATCCGGATGCTTACAGAAAACAATCCACTTCTAGGGCACATTAGTTTCCACCAATCAGTGGTTAACGGTGCGCAGCTCGAAAAGTTCGTACGATGGACATGAAAGTTTGTCACGGGAAGAGAGCGACTGTCGAACCGTTCTTACTTCAATAGCTACATGACGAGTAAATACTCAAAGTCTGATCACTGGTTAATTTTCCCGGACTGAACAACATTGTCCAATTGAAGAATGACTGTTTGTTGTGCTGCCATCCAAAACATATTGTGCTGAAGTGTTATTTGAGTACCCATCACTCTACCGTACTTAGTGAAGCCTAGTCGACTAGTCGTCGGTCTGCCGATCATATAACCAGCTGACTGCCAATTTGTGCTCGCAGTGGATCCAGTCGTGAGTACCACTCATGATCGAACATACTTTGCACTTTCGAATTTTCCATTTGAAAGAAAAGGAGAGCAGGCTGGTATTGCACGACTTATATCCGGACAAATTTCACTACATCTTCACGAGTGCACATTACAGAACATTTATATATCAGTATGAGAAGGCGAAAATCAACTGTCAAAGTGCACAATCATTATCATTACCAAGGTAGCGTCAACCCTACAACCAGTTGTTAATGAGCACACAACATGGTTTTGATTCTTTGGATCTCAGCCACTTCAGCATAGCGCAGTGTTAGTCTGCGTGACGGTGAGTCGGTAACGCAAAATGCTGTTGTGGGACCACATCGGTGTTACGTCATCAGAATATGACGCGCAATAGCCCATGCAGGCTGCCTGATTCCAAGCGCGGCTGTGACGTCGTGTGTTTGCACGACCTGTTTCTTGACCCACTTTGGAAAGTGCCCCATGACCGCGGTTCGCAACTGGCGCTCAGTCCTGCCTATGTGAGATATCCCGCATCTAAATCGATATTCATAGACAAGGCTGAATTTCGCTGAATTGGGTACCGGTTGCTTCACACAGGTTGTTGAAATCCGGAATGTTCTGAGCAGGAGCACTGGAACAACTGCCTTGTTTTTTCGATAGAACTAAGCAGTAGACGGTGAATAAGCTGACATACACCATCACCCTGGAAGGAAATATGAAGATACGCTGGCGTTCTGAACACTGTGTCTGGGTGAATTCCTGTCAATGGGATGTCCGCATCCTGCAATAAACGGTTCGATGTAGCCGTTCAGTTGTAGGGTGGTCTCTAATAAAATCATTTCTTCTAGAGAAGTATATTCGGTGCAAATTCTATTTACGGAAGGACATGATGGAGCTCGCAAACTATCGGAACGTGTTCAGCCAGAAATGCTCAATATTGGATCAACTTAATTTGACGTCGAACAGAGTTTTTGGTTATTTGTGTGAGAATTTTGGGGAATGTATGAATGCAACAATGCATGCTTCATTTCTGCCAGCATGCCCAGATTGACGAGTGTTATGACATTGTGATCTTGCATTATCGCTTTTGAAAATGCCTGGAGCAACTAAGCACTTGTTTAATATCCTGATACCGCAACGGACAATATTTTTAGACATGATGCTGATTATTGGCATATATTGCACTAATATTGCACCGGTTTTCCAGACCATAAATTAGCCAGCCAACCTGTCATACTGTTGAATACATCAATCTCTCAAACAACACTGGGAGTTTGTAAAGCCTCCCTGAATGCGTGACAACAATCAGCATGCTTTTATGATTTGCTCAAGTGTCAGGAAGTATGTCGTGCCTAGGGCTCCAGATGAAGATAATTTTAAAGAGCGACAGTTGGCCGCGACACAACACAGACAGTGTTCGAAAAAAGGACTTGTACGTGCTGCTCACAACTAGTGAAGTGTTGCACTTCGATGTTAGAAACTTTTATTGCCGGGATACCCAGGATTGCTGTAGGCTGCAACCGGAAACATATCGGGAGCAGAGCTTGGAAACCTGGTGATATTTAACCAGGAAACCAAAATTGTGTTTGGTGTATCTTCAAAGCTTAAACCAAGGGGATAAGAGGTATTGATCGTATGTCCTAGAGAAAGATCGAATAATGTCAGTACAACGTCACTCATTGACTTATGGCAAATGCCTGGTTAGGCATTACCCCTGTTATCTATTCAGGACTCGCTCTGATATAAAACAGTGGTCTGTCCCTCCTGTGCGAGTGTCATTGCACTTATAGTTTTACCGCTATATCAAATATCACGCATCCTTTTTCTGATAAGTGTTCAACATTTCGATTATTCGTCATGGATTTTGCACCTGAAGGAAAAGTCAGTTCAGCAGTCGACTGATTGCACTCAAACGACGATTGTCTCTTCACATTTGACGCCTTGGGAAGCCTTCAGTCGAATGGTCACGTTTCCTCCTAATCACTAGTGCCTTCTGCTTACCGTACACGTCCATGTATCCTTCCTGTTATCCATCAGTCAAACTTCTCAATCCGCTCCTATAACTGATGCTCCATTGGCTGCTTAGCATGGCCTGATTTTGCGAAGTCAGCCTCTTGCTAAGCTTCGTTTACAGCGAACAGACGCGATAGCAGTGGTATATTTATGGACTCTAATACGAATCACTTTGATAATGTCTCAAACAGGTGCTTCCTTAGTCCGGCGCTCACGTAAGTAATGTCCTGACATACGTACCCAAACACAAATCGATGTCGATGAGTTTCTTGCTGTTGGTTGAGGCAACTTTTTAAGTTTGTCTCTAAACCTGTCCGGAAGATTTCGGATGAAGAACAACTTCTGTACGTCACAGCGGGGTTTGACATAACGAGATGAAACGAGATGTGTGGCCGCATACAACTTCAGCATGAGTGTTCAGCTTTACGTCCGTTCAAAGCTTGTAAGCTGAGGTTACTCCGGAGGACGACCATACACACTAGCAGATCTGACAACGGGGTTCAAAACTGTGGCAAACAGTATGCGCACAACCATGCACAGCTCAGTCATTCACCTGAAGTCAACATCACAGCAATCGTAGTATATGCATATGTACACTTTTCCAAGTGACACTAACATCAATATTCACAGGTTTCAAAACCACGTAAATTACCTGTTTGTACGCAGCTCTGTTGCATTGATAAACGTCTCCCATCCAGCCAGGTTCATTTGTTTTACCTACAGGTCCCATTTAGTCCCCTCTCGTCAGTTTCGACTGTTCTCAATCAGATCTTCAAACGCAGGTTGTTCTGATGCATGCCGTCTTCCAACGTATCGTAATTTAATTCTCACTGCCATTCGCCAACGTCAATTAGGCATGATGTCATTCCGCTTATGTGACCAAAAAAATAAAATCAATTGTTACTATTTTGAAACGTTTCACATCCTGCTGACATCGTTCAACACACCACATTGCTTCAGATGTTTGACCTGAGACCACCTTACGAATTTAGCCTAGGTAATGGTTTCCACTGAAGAGAGACGCATCATATTTTCGACTACTAGTGGATATGTCCACTTTATGGCATGTGACTATCCAGAATCTGCAACAATATTCCCCGTGGTTTCCGCTACCAAACGGAACGTACTAGTAAACATTCAAGGAAACTAGGGAGGCGGGGAACTGACCTCAGTTAGTCGACCCCTGATTGAAATTCGGGATTTGGTTAGTTCTTGTTGGACATCACTCACACCCGAGCGAAGCCTCTGCATTCAATGAAAGTTTTCGGCTAGCCCATTTATAAAAGAGGCATTCCATCCACGCTCTGTTCGTATGGAAGCTTATTTGTGATTCATGTCCTTTGGAGGGGGGTGGGAGTGTTGGCGAATGTGTTACACTGTTACGCGTGCCGGCCGTGAGATATGCAGTCGTCGGTGTCAAGTGGTTCACGCTTGCTTGAGTTTCAAGTGGCTGTGAAATAGTTGGCCAAGGGAGATGTAGGGTTTGCACGAACTGTTTTTGGGCACACAGACAGGGGTTGTAGAGTCTGATGGCAATAGCCTCGGCCGTTGATAACAGTCGCAACCTGACAGCTCTGGAGTGGGATTGACGAACCTTGTAGATAACTCGGAAGGCTTCGTCTGGATCAATTTGGTGACCGGTGTCAATTAAGTGGGAGCTGATTGCACTGGCAATGGGCTTTATCGAACCGTTGCGAAGCCATTTCGGGAGGTGTTCATGAATCCTTTCAGATAGCCGTCTTGTGGTTCTCCCAACGTAACCTGCTTGACAACAACAGATGAGATGATAAACACAAAAGGACGAGGAAAACCTAGGCAAACTATCTTTGAGGTGTGGCACCAGTACCGGGCAGGTACTGAACAATAAGATAACCCGTCCTTGTCCACGTCACCCTTTTGCTCGCGAGACTAATCAGTTATTGAGACTGATAACGACTACTACAAAGTGTAGTCTTGTAATTATCTTTCTGAGATGCAGCTGAAAAGTCTACCTTAATGCAAAAGCTATGATGTATATATTTATATTATTGTCTGTGTGTATCTGACTGAACGATAATCAGACAAGGTTAGACCAATCGTTAAGCCACTATATAAATATCAAGCGAGAGCTTGATCAGAGTACAAACCTCGGTCCTGTTAAGAATACGCATTACTGACTAACGTGGACAAAGGCGAAACACTTGTTTGGTGCTTGTTTTCGAAGTAGACCCACCAAAGAGTTTAGAGAATTGCAGAAGTTGTGGTCAGTCGGGAGTGCTGTTTACTTTATGTATGTCCAAGAGGTTATATCCTTCAAAAGTTAGTGTTGCATTTATTATACAAGGTTTTTCACGAACGTTCACAGGCAAATTATTCAGTGACGTGAGGACGCAGTTCGATCACACACCTAGAAACAATGTGACGGTGTCATTACATGTTTCCAAAAATGCCATCGCAAACACCGTTGAAAGCAAGTTGTGTGAAGAATCTCGAAATTTACAAGTCGGTATGTCATACTATCACGTTTGAATCAACACTGACAGTCTTAAAATATAGCACAGTTACTATGAACACACAATTCGAGCCAATCGCAGTCGTGAATACGACAGATTCAGTGCACACGATAAAAGACAAATGGACAGACGTATACCAATCGTCTCTTCCTCATTGCGAATATAAGCCAATTGTGAAGTGAATCGAGTTACGCCTGTCATCACGATGCTTGGCACTGAAGGCTTCATCTGACAAGTTACGCATTTACAGGAGTGACGCAAAAACGTACGTTAATGCCATACGCATGAACACCCAGGTTGTTCGTTCTGTTTATCCATACGCAAATACTCACTGAGGCCTCAACTACATCACCACAATCCATTAGAACGAGGTCCATTGATTGGTCACTTGTTCCGGCCATCTGTTCTGCTTGGGATTGGGTGAGAGGGAAAGGCACGAATGGTGACCAACATGTCTAAGATCTTGACGTGCTGACAACAAGTGTTCACAAATTAACATCTGATGATTTTGAGAGAGCTTGGATCTGAATGAAGCAGGGTCGGTGGCAGATAGGCACTTGCTGTTTTACACATTGCATGATCGCTGACAGCCAAATCCGGAAACATGAGGTGGACTGGGAGATTCACGGGCGCTAAAATGACTGAAGTGCAACGAAATACGTGCGTGACAAATCACAAGTGTTGCAGATGGATACCTCCCAGTTTTATGAACCGCAAGTACATGACTGAGAAGGCAAACAACCAGGTGAGCGAGATGTGGCTCGGGCCTTGTACGGGCAGTAAGATATTGGAGGTGAAACGTGAATTACTGAATTCCGATTTGAAGGGATACCCAAATATGTTTCGCGTCCTTATGATGAGACGATGGGTATTCTTACAGGCTACGGAATGAAAAAGATGGAGTCACAGCATCAAATCTATCACAGATGTATGGTGACCACGGTAATGTAACGAAGATTCTTGTAAGCATAATACACACCAATCAACAGTGGAACCTGAGCTCCTCGAAAGGGCACCGAAAGATGCATCCAAGCCTTCAACGATCGAACGTGAACTTGTACATGTTCTGGATAGCGTCAGGAAAGTGCAGGCTGATTTTGTCCGAACCGGAAGGAAATAACTGACTCTCCCTAAGAGTGATGCGAATAAACAAAATCTAGGCTGTGTCATGGTTGTTTTTTTGAGACGAAAGCGGTGAATGTTACCGATAACCTTGGTTTTTCCTCATTATTCCTATTCTCAGTACACTGAGTAGGCTCAATTCGTTTGCGTGTTAAAAAGCGAGTGCGTAGTGTCATCTCTTCCCATTTAGGCGTTTCCTTCCGTGAAGTAACCCACCAGTAAGATGGGATGGCTGCAAGGAGGCGACAGTTGAGTGGTCATAGTTCGTCAGCTCTTTAGAAAACATGACGGTTAGCATGGAATGTAGACTTCTTTGGGCACTGGAGTTAAACTTGATGACCGCGAAGCGGATAAGCACTGCTATCGAAAGTGGAGTTCGCCAGTTACAAGTTCAGAAGTCTAGAACAGGTATTTACCTTTAAAGCTGGAAAATGCTGGTTACAGAATGATCCAGTGCGAGATTTAGCTGTCTCCACCCTGTGTTGTAATTCAGGATGCAGCATCTGAATGGATAACTGTCTCATCAATCTCTCTTTTCTCCCTCATCTGCTACCGGCAAACAAATCACCAACATATTGTTGGTGATGAGTCAGTTACGAATAATTGTCAGACATATGAACCGTGCAAAGATGATTTGTTGCTTGTCATGTTCTTCAAAAAGCACATAGAACAGCGTTGCGAATGTTAATTTGCTGATGAGCTGAACAGTGTTTCGGGTGTCTTCGAACTCTGTGCGTCACACTTCAGTGTGTCACACGTTGCAAACAATTCAGTTTGTGACAGCCGGCCATCAACGTCCCCATCTACAAACGGACTTGACAACGGTGTCTCCGTTGGGTGTCGTTCAAGTCCCAGCCCCGTAGGGGCTGGAGGTCGTTAACTGGAGCAATATCATTACCCCCGAAACCGCACGCTATCGTGCAGCTGAAACTCAGACACAGGTGAACCAAATGTCAAATCCACGAGAGAGAGCGTGGCTCACATGTGAAAATCATGTGTGATTCTTGCGGATTCTGTCCACTCAGTGACCCCTCCTCACGTGGGATCAGTTTTCAGTTCTAACCCATAGAACAAACTTCAACTCGCGGTGGCTTGTTCGATCTTCTAAGTTGTCCTGATCCGCTCACTTCTGGCTGTACCATATCCTACGCCCGCGTTTATCTATTCCTAGGACCGTTAGTGTCACCCTCTCGCAGACTCCGACGCCCATTAGAATATATACCCAAAACACACCCATCTTACAAACCACTACTGTAAACGGATGCGTCTGCAGCTCTAGGATGATCTTTCACGAAAACAGATTATAAATGGCGACACAAAAGGTAGATCATTTGCTGGGCCGCAGTCATACGGGATCCATTCATGTGTTTGACACATATGTATCATTTACGTCTTTCTAATGTAATCTTGTTCCACAAATCAGAATTGTTTGCGTGCACCCCATCGGCGCAAATATCACTTCATAAATTTCATAGTTTTGCTAAATCTGTAAAGTTCGCCCCAGTATTGTCTCACACTTCTTTCCTGCCTTATAGATTCATCGTGCATGTAGACAACTCATCAGTTGTAACGGCAAATACAACTCGTCCACGCGTTTAGCTTCCTGCCCTCACGTGGCCGTTGTCATCGGGATCCAACTGCGCCGAAAGTCATTTTAGAAAACCCGAAAAACCGGATTCGCCGAATTTATCCAGCAAGTTATAGTGGAACTAGTATAGCCCACACTGATATAAAATCTGACATGGGTGACTGCTATGAATCATTGTGGGTAAACCTTGTAACGCCATGTTGTTTCATCCGCCTACTCATATAGTTCAGGGTTATGCTCGTTTGTTCTTATTTTAACCATGATTTCAACAATTTTTGTTTGCACACAAACTTCCCAAATTTGTTTACCTACTTCGTTTCACATTCTAGCTTGAGGTTCCGTGAGTATGGCCGATGTAAAAGAATATCCATCTGCACTTCCAAATGCTGAACTTCTCAGTCGTATCTGAGGATGGTCTGATCACCTTTCACGATCTGACCTCATGTTCCGCCCTCATAGCCTACTGAACTCCATCTTGCTTATGACTCCCAGGAAACCAGCGGCTGATTGACTTCCGTGTGGTGATCACTGTGCCCTCTACAACGCCTTCGTTCCCGATCACTATTCCACCGCTGACGCTCACAGCTGAATAGATTCAATTTTTGTGGAGCCCACAATCATATGCTTGCGGCTCAAGAGGACGTGCATGAGCGAACTTTCACAAATCAATTCGGAGTTTATAAATTCGCCAACATGCGAGCCGGCTCACAAAATGTCGTTCAGAGTTCCAGAAGGTTGACGGACCAGCTACTCTGCGTTCTCCGTTTGGTGTATATTCACAATGATAGCGTTCTGTTTCCATTTGAAGACGTCCAACAGCGCACGTACAAAAAACAATCCGAACGCCCCACCAATTTTGTAGTAACGCCCGAACGAAATAGAAGTTATGCAATTCAACATTCTCACGATGGAACATTACCATGGTGGATTGTCTACACTCAGAGTCGTTGAAAAATTTTGGTTGCTTCGCAGGTGCTGACATAAACTACTACCTCACAATTTTGTGTTGTTCTGGACTGTGGAAGCTTCTCACGGATATGTTGGGAGTTAACCTCGACCAAAACAGCTGTCTGTCTTCAGAGACAACTGGTCGTAGACTTGAACCTTCCCTGGGTTTAATGTTTCATCCCAACCCGCCTATTGATTAACCCCCTTCGATTCGTTTGTTATAGTTGTAAATGTAATGCTGATGAGTCAACACGAATGCTTGTCTACGTGATCAACACAGCTGCACCTTTGTTCCCAACGCCATTTTCTTGTTTAATACTTCTACGCATATTTTCTGTGAAGATCCTTGCAAACGCTCTGATCACAAGACAGATCGCCAAAAATGGATCATACCATTCAGTACTCAATGACAGATCAATGCTTACTTGCTTTGACCTACCTTCCATGTTTGAATGGAGTACTCTAGGCGCCCCTCATGAAAGTGGCTTCGGTCGGCGAACATTCGACTCAACTGTTGACTTGCATAAGCTCACTCAGTATACTTAACACACGTCGGACAATATTGACTGTTCTCCTCAGCCCTTATACCTCGTTCCCATCCATACCCACCGTACGAGAATTCCACCGGACTCTAAAATGAGCAAAAATCTAGGAACATCACCAGTAATAGAGAGACAGACGCAAAGCCTGACATTCTGTCACACGCGGTCTTCCTACCTGTTATGTTTATTTTACACGAAACCGTTCACTTCAATAAAACATATCGCCCGCGTCCTCCTCGCTCCCAGCCTTCACGTGGCCGTTGGTGTTGACAACTAACTGCGGCAACCTTTTACACTGCATGAAGCGGACTCGCTGGAATTCCGTCGTCATTTAAGTGATAGCCTTTTCCAGGCTATATCTGATTCAGTTCGCTGTAATCCACTATGAAAAGCGTGAATTCCTCTGTTGTCCTTGTTTTATTTGTTCATTTCATGTGTTTTTATTACAGCGCCTAAAAGAAAATTCAACCGACAAATTCCAACTGAACGAAAACACACGTCCAACCGATCCCGAGAACAATATTTATTTGTTACAATATAATGAAACCATTATTTTGAAAGACAACATCCTTCGTGCAAAACTTACCGTGTTTGACTCAGCGGTACTGCCTTCCTTACGAGGTTGCTGGATGCCCTCTTCACCACATCTTCTGGATGCAATCTGCCCTTCAATAATCCACCGGAACATTGCATCCGAAGCTACGGAGCCTTCTAAGAGGTGTTTCTTTATCTTCGTTCATCTTTNTTATGCAATTCAACATTCTCACGATGGAACATTACCATGGTGGATTGTCTACACTCAGAGTCGTTGAAAAATTTTGATTGCTTCGCAGGTGCTGACATAAACTACTACCTCACAATTTTGTGTTGTTCTGGACTGTGGAAGCTTCTCACGGATATGTTGGGAGTTAACCTCGACCAAAACAGCTGTCTGTCTTCAGAGACAACTGGTCGTAGACTTGAACCTTCCCTGGGTTTAATGTTTCATCCCAACCCGCCTATTGATTATCCCCCTTCGATTCGTTTGTTATAGTTGTAAATGTAATGCTGATGAGTCAACACGAATGCTTGTCTACGTGATCAACACAGCTGCACCTTTGTTCCCAACGCCATTTTCTTGTTTAATACTTCTACGCATATTTTCTGTGAAGATCCTTGCAAACGCTCTGATCACAAGACAGATCGCCAAAAATGGATCATACCATTCAGTACTCAATGACAGATCAATGCTTACTTGCTTTGACCTACCTTCCATGTTTGAATGGAGTACTCTAGGCGCCCCTCATGAAAGTGGCTTCGGTCGGCGAACATTCGACTCAACTGTTGACTTGCATAAGCTCACTCAGTATACTTAACACACGTCGGACAATATTGACTGTTCTCCTCAGCCCTTATACCTCGTTCCCATCCATACCCACCGTACGAGAATTCCACCGGACTCTAAAATGAGCAAAAATCTAGGAACATCACCAGTAATAGAGAGACAGACGCAAAGCCTGACATTCTGTCACACGCGGTCTTCCTACCTGTTATGTTTATTTTACACGAAACCGTTCACTTCAATAAAACATATCGCCCGCGTCCTCCTCGCTCCCAGCCTTCACGTGGCCGTTGGTGTTGACAACTAACTGCGGCAACCTTTTACACTGCATGAAGCGGACTCGCTGGAATTCCGTCGTCATTTAAGTGATAGCCTTTTCCAGGCTATATCTGATTCAGTTCGCTGTAATCCACTATGAAAAGCGTGAATTCCTCTGTTGTCCTTGTTTTATTTGTTCATTTCATGTGTTTTTATTACAGCGCCTAAAAGAAAATTCAACCGACAAATTCCAACTGAACGAAAACACACGTCCAACCGATCCCGAGAACAATATTTATTTGTTACAATATAATGAAACCATTATTTTGAAAGACAACATCCTTCGTGCAAAACTTACCGTGTTTGACTCAGCGGTACTGCCTTCCTTACGAGGTTGCTGGATGCCCTCTTCACCACATCTTCTGGATGCAAACTGCCCTTCAGTAATCCACCGGAACATTGCATCCGAAGCTACGGAGCCTTCTAAGAGGTGTTTCTTTATCTTCGTTCATCTTTTGAAAAAGATTTCTTCCTGTTTTCTAATTAGCGCAACTGTGACGGAAAGACGCAGTTATTTGTTTGTTACGTATTTACCGGTCACTTGTTAGATTGCTGGAGTTCAGACCATTCACCAGGAGACTTGTCATTTTCATCAGGGACATTTTGAGTCCATTTGTCCAAACCTCACATCAACGGTGTTTAAGTGAGTTGGTGTTTCTTCTTCAATTACACAACTCGATGGCATCCTGTTAACCTGCACCTCACGCCTTCCAACTGAATTTCTTGCCAATATTTAGCATTCGTGAGTATTGATGCGAGTGGTTGTACGTTTACTGCAATTTTGTATACTGCAATGTGGTCCATTTTTAAACAGTGCGCGCAGCTGCTTGTGAATGAAATATTTTCAACGTCGACTTGGTTCACTTTGTCAATACGAATGGCAGTAAAGTACTTTCACAAGATTTTACGTTTAAAATTTTACTGACAACGTGCACTAGCAAACATTCACTGCAACCTTCGAAAATCGGTTTACTAACCAGGCTTCTGAAGTAAATAATCTTGAAGGATAATTTTTGCTCACGTTTCGGTAGTTTTTACCAGGCGTTCATCATCATCATCATCACTCTCCCCTGTTTCGCCTGTGGCATTTCTGCAGTCCGCCTACAGGCATGCAAAGGCCAATCTATTGTGACAATTGTGATGCATGGTTCACAAGCTCATCACTTCAACCGCCCATCATCTTTATGCAGTCAGTCGAGCGAGCTCGTCCATTCTCCCTAATAATTTATTCAAAATGTAAGGGAAATAGTCATTTAACTTCCTGTAACACACGCCGAAGAGATGAATGGGGATTGGAAAAAGTATTCAACTACCAATACAAAAGTAAACCCACGTTATGAGTTTGGTAGACACAACAGGCTAATATGCACAGGTAATAATTTCCGGGCAAATGAGTGAGCCCACAGTTAGCTAGCATTAGGCCCTCAATCCATCCTGGACCAGATGGTATCCCACCAACGGTCGTCAAGCAGGCAGGTGAGGATATACCCATCCGTCTACTCAATTTGTTCAACCAATCACTTTTATCAAGCACCTTGCCCCCTCAGTAGAAAACCCCAATCATTATGCCTCGTCACAAGAGTGGTTCAAGGCAGGACGTTAGTAACTATCGTCCCATCAACCACACATCAATCTGCTCTAGAATGTTTGAGAGGATAATAAAGGTGCACATAATCGAATTCCTAAGGACACAAAATATTATGAACCCTTAACAGCACGGTTTCTTTAGCAAACGCTCTTGTATGACATGTCAGCTGGAAATCTTGAACCATATATCCAATTATCTGAAGAGATCTTCTTCCCCTTGTTTAAAAGATTTCGGGAGAAGCTCATTTATGTGTGATTTATTTACTTGCCAGAATTGTTTCCATCTGTGTTAGATGTCAGATGAATCGTCCTAATTATATGGCCCTCAATGGAATTCTAAGTGAAATACTGTGCTTGGTTCGTGTTACTGGGTCGGGATGATGGAGAAGAGCAAAGAGCTCGTGTGTTGGCGCTACATGTGGAAGGCCTAGCGAAGTCTCCGCTTTCCTCGAAAATATGCACGAAATGGAATTTTCGGAACGGTTAAGATGAACTTGCGTTCGAACAGATGGAATCGTCTATTTTGAAACATGGCCTTCATTACGAAATTAGCTCGCCGTGGAAGTATGGTTGCCCGGCGCTGCCCAATGATCACGCAGTCGTTCACCAGTGGTTGATTCCAACACGCAGGTAGTTTACGAAAGACCCTGCAATACATCAGTTGTATACTACTGCTGTAGAAGATTATTTGTTGAAACTCGGAAGGCAGGATTGGAAAAAGAGTTTCTGGTGTATCTCACATCATTCTGATCCGCACCCAAATGAGCCAGGGAAGTCAGAGTGGTATTTGATTATGCAAGTAATTATCAAGGCACTTCACTAACTGAACAACTGTTAAAAGGAAATGACCTTGTCAGTAGACTNGATGGGTTAATTCATCAGACCGGTGCCATTGCGACTAGGCTTTCTCCACCGCCAATCACGTTTTTCGTGCACTGGGCAATACACTTAACCATTTCAAGGTCTATCGGATCTTGTGATAGCCATTTCACATAGAATTCCATTGAGGGCCACATAATTAGGACGATTCATCTGACATCTAACACAGATGGAAACAATTCTGACAAGTAGATAAATCACACATAAATGAGCCTCTCCCGAAATCTTTTAAACAAGGGGAAGAAGATCTCTTTAGATAATTGGAACTCATTTCCTAAGGACGGCAGAAGCTCATGTAGTTTAGCAGCAGATGAAAATGGGCAGAGGCACCGTACGGAATCACTTATCTGGGCTCACTACATTTGCTCGGAAATGATTGTTAGCCACTGATTCTTTGATCGCCAAGACGTGCTTTGCTATATAGCACGAGAGAGGGCTTTAGGATTCAATGGCCGTGCGCAGCAAATGAGATGTGTCTGTGGGTTGTGGATACACGCATAATGCTAAAATCGACTAACTCAACATATACGAGCAGATGCCTCGGAAAGTTCGGAAGGCTGTGGTCGCCAAGAATACTTTCACGGGTGGTTCCCAATTGATCAAAATAACTGCAAACAGTTTACGATGACCTTTTGGAGTCATCTATGGTAGCTCTCGGGAACTGGCTGATAATTGTTAGTAACCGGCCACCTTTTGCTATACTATGCTACCTGCGCGTACATAGCAACGTATTTACCTTCACCAGTCATTCTCCTGTCTATCCTATGGTTATCTCCGTTTCTGAGTAGCACCCTCCAGGGTCTGCAAACTTTCCGATCGTAAGCCACAGGGCTTAGCTCTTTCACTCAAATCGTTACCGTTTCCTTGACCATCCAGCGTCATTTGGAATATACTTCGCAGTAACATTCTAATAACAGATGCCTCAACGGAAAACAATACTGCCTGGCGTCCTTCCAAGATCTGCGCTACGTAGCTACTGCTACTCTACAGACCTCGCAAGAGCATTTGCGTATGGTTGTTAATAGCAGAAAGGATGATGAACAAAGAAATAGGGGAACAGTAACTTTTCCTTGTCAATTTGTCAAGCGTATTTGTAACTTTATCAATTCGAAATTTTCCGTGGACGCGCAAAGTGTGCTATTGCTGTCGGTGATAACACTGACACAGTGTGCTTTGTAATAAAGTGAATGGTCCGCGCGTTAATAAGGAAACCTTCCAATTTCAATAAAATCGTTTATTGAGGAACTTATGTAACAGGATTGTTCGTGGAATGATCAAACGTTGACATACTGCGGAAATGGAATGACGCTGTTCATTCCAAGCATACGCGCGCGATTCGACATTGAGAAGTGTAGTGGCCAAAGGACGCCACAATTGTAATTTCGTTAACCTAATCTCTTCTCATGCTCCTATTCCAGAGATCGACGCAGAGGAAGGATACGAAAATGGCCCAATTGAATAGGCAGATCGTCCGTCGTTGAATGCTTTCCACAATCTCCCCTTTTTCACGTACTTTCCCCCCGAACATTCCCATCCGGTATACCCTTTTTCATGTAACGTGCTTGTAACAACAACTGTCTGATATATGTTTTCTTCTGTGTTGTTGTTCTCCCTGTGTTCCGTGGTCGTGTTGTTGTGACGAGCGTGAATTGCGGCCGTTGTTCCGTAAGTTCGCTGTTTGAGTGTCCCTCCTTTGAAGGGTCCTCTCTATATTTTAGCCCGCGATCAGTCGACTGTGAACTTGTATCTGCTCCGTGTACTACAAAAACTATTATTGCGCGGATGTTTTATTTCATGTTTCTCATATAATTGTTATTTTTGACAACTTTTTCCACAGTACCGTCTGCCCACATCTTTTCTACGTCCGCGTCTGTCTAAAACATATCCTTATGTAACATATTATGATGGCCAAAACTTGTTGTCAAACAAGATATGCTGGTGTCAAATCCACTTGTTCTAGCTCTAAAGTAGATACTGGACGACCTACTGGCAATTGTTCCAGGTCCAAAACTTGTGAAAGCCCTTCCAAAGATGCAGTCTTCAAAGGGGGTGAAAATAAACTGGTGGTTCCCATCAACGCATGTAGCACGTGGCCCACGAATGTGGGCTATCGGCAGTAGACTTTGCATTGGTCAGTCCGGTTAAGCAGATGCTCACTGACGAGATTGATCATAACCTATGAACAAACAGACCAAAGCGTTGACCAAAATGCCGTAATAATGGTTAGAGAAATATATATCGAACCTCATCGACCTTACTGGAACATTTCGTGAGCACTTCCTGGGAAGATTAATCTTCAAAATTTCCAACAAGATCTCAAATGTCGCTCGGTAGAAAACGAAGTTATTTCAGTGGAACACAACTGTTATCGTCGTACTCAATTAATTGTGAGCAAAACAGTGTAACGCGAACGCAATGACGCCAACTGCAAATAGAGACTTGCTGAGGCAGTGTTCTTTAACCAGTCCGTCTTGGTCGTGAGAGCGCCATGCAAACACTGGTAGCTCTGAAGAAGGACGACTTCACGAGTGTTTTGACCATTTTCAGTGGGTTCAAACTGAAAGGTCAAGAAAAATTGTGTCTTCCTATACTCCACGAAGCGTCACCCTTTTTCGCTTTCCACAGAGACGCCACTAGTATTTTCAACCAGTCAGAAAATATCTACGGCCGATGCTCACCTACCCGTGGCCCACCGAGATTGCACGGTTTCCTGCCGGTTTCGGCGGGCTATGAAGAATATCTCTGAAACAAGCATCCTGTGAGATAATTCTTCTAAAAGTAAATGTCTATGAACATCACCTCGAAATCTGCACTCATCTTCTCAGCAAAATTAATGACATTTGTTCAAATGATGTCGTAAAGTCAGACATCTTCAATCGCTAATTTTCCGGGCTCGCTGAGGTAAGATTCGTGCAAGTCGGACGGTTTTGTTGTTCTACAGAAGTACATTCTCATATATTTCTCACGGAGAGTGCTTTCTGATGGTCATTTACTTCTTGTTCTATGTTAAATACTAACTGAGTAGTTGAATTTCAAATGTATCCCCGAAAGTTGTACTATTGTGATTCATGTACTAATATTGCATAAGTCCACGAGGTTATATTGAGGTTACCCAGTATGAAGAGGCAAATGTCTATAGTAGTATTGCAATGCCCAGAAGGAATGCTGTAAGATTGTTATGCTCCATGTTTGCTCTATCTCCATAATTTACGGAGATATGGAATTTCAAAGATATCCTTAAAACTGGAATCAATATGCTTTACTTTCTTCCACCACACATTTCCATTGCATTTCTCTGCAGGTTCCCCCAGTGTGCATCAAACTGTGGTGCAGTAGCTCCAACGTTGATGGCGGAATTTCCTGAACACGTGCATACCGAACTGTATGTTTCTGATGAACTTGTGTAAACTATGCAATAAAATTTCCATGTTTACGGATATTTTGCAATATTCTTAATGGGCAGTGGCAGTAAGCATGGAGCGCGTAACAACAATGAACGGGAATCCGTTTTTAAAAAGATCGAATTTTGCAAACCGCGTTGACAGCTTTGCTCGCGATTATTTTCCTTGTCGCGCGCGGGGCTCTAGTCCCACTGCCCGCCATTTGCCCGCTTTTGGCTAGCCGTGGCCCGCGAGGGCCCCGCAACGTTTCGCAACTTGGGAACACTCCTCTGACCACGAACTGTTGTATGCCCCCAGGCAATGTATTGGCGGAGTTATTTGTTGAGGTATCCAAACTGGACGCTCAACTTGCCCAACTAAAAACAAGATATGCTGTATTTGATACTATAAAGGAAAATCTTATCTCCTTATCTTACATCTTCAAAGTGCCGAAAAGTCCCAGAATGGATAACGTAGAGAGCGCGAGCACGTTTCTCAACACGTTGAGAGCAGAAATCACAAAACGGATGCGTTGCACATATAATGCCATCGTATTCAATGTGCCAGATAAGCCTTACCTCGATTGCACTAGGAAGCTACTCACGAGGATTACCAATATACACTCGACAGCTTATTCCTGCGTTCGTATTCGCAAGAAGACTCGAAAGATTTGCTGCCCGCCTTCGTTCAAATTCCAGAGTGAAACAACCGCGAGACAGTTCATCCAATGTCACGACCTCATCAAATCCAAACCTCTCTTAAACTGATAAGAATTATGCAGGATAGGACGCCGCTTGGGAGGGACTGTGAACATCGCTTATTGCGCAACGCTGTCNGTTATTTCAGTGGAACACAACTGTTATCGTCGTACTCAATTAATTGTGAGCAAAACAGTGTAACGCGAACGCAATGACGCCAACTGCAAATAGAGACTTGCTGAGGCAGTGTTCTTTAACCAGTCCGTCTTGGTCGTGAGAGCGCCATGCAAACACTGGTAGCTCTGAAGAAGGACGACTTCACGAGTGTTTTGACCATTTTCAGTGGGTTCAAACTGAAAGGTCAAGAAAAATTGTGTCTTCCTATACTCCACGAAGCGTCACCCTTTTTCGCTTTCCACAGAGACGCCACTAGTATTTTCAACCAGTCAGAAAATATCTACGGCCGATGCTCACCTACCCGTGGCCCACCGAGATTGCACGGTTTCCTGCCGGTTTCGGCGGGCTATGAAGAATATCTCTGAAACAAGCATCCTGTGAGATAATTCTTCTAAAAGTAAATGTCTATGAACATCACCTCGAAATCTGCACTCATCTTCTCAGCAAAATTAATGACATTTGTTCAAATGATGTCGTAAAGTCAGACATCTTCAATCGCTAATTTTCCGGGCTCGCTGAGGTAAGATTCGTGCAAGTCGGACGGTTTTGTTGTTCTACAGAAGTACATTCTCATATATTTCTCACGGAGAGTGCTTTCTGATGGTCATTTACTTCTTGTTCTATGTTAAATACTAACTGAGTAGTTGAATTTCAAATGTATCCCCGAAAGTTGTACTATTGTGATTCATGTACTAATATTGCATAAGTCCACGAGGTTATATTGAGGTTACCCAGTATGAAGAGGCAAATGTCTATAGTAGTATTGCAATGCCCAGAAGGAATGCTGTAAGATTGTTATGCTCCATGTTTGCTCTATCTCCATAATTTACGGAGATATGGAATTTCAAAGATATCCTTAAAACTGGAATCAATATGCTTTACTTTCTTCCACCACACATTTCCATTGCATTTCTCTGCAGGTTCCCCCAGTGTGCATCAAAGTGTGGTGCAGTAGCTCCAACGTTGATGGCGGAATTTCCTGAACACGTGCATACCGAACTGTATGTTTCTGATGAACTTGTGTAAACTATGCAATAAAATTTCCATGTTTACGGATATTTTGCAATATTCTTAATGGGCAGTGGCAGTAAGCATGGAGCGCGTAACAACAATGAACGGGAATCCGTTTTTAAAAAGATCGAATTTTGCAAACCGCGTTGACAGCTTTGCTCGCGATTATTTTCCTTGTCGCGCGCGGGGCTCTAGTCCCACTGCCCGCCATTTGCCCGCTTTTGGCTAGCCGTGGCCCGCGAGGGCCCCGCAACGTTTCGCAACTTGGGAACACTCCTCTGACCACGAACTGTTGTATGCCCCCAGGCAATGTATTGGCGGAGTTATTTGTTGAGGTATCCAAACTGGACGCTCAACTTGCCCAACTAAAAACAAGATATGCTGTATTTGATACTATAAAGGAAAATCTTATCTCCTTATCTTACATCTTCAAAGTGCCGAAAAGTCCCAGAATGGATAACGTAGAGAGCGCGAGCACGTTTCTCAACACGTTGAGAGCAGAAATCACAAAACGGATGCGTTGCACATATAATGCCATCGTATTCAATGTGCCAGATAAGCCTTACCTCGATTGCACTAGGAAGCTACTCACGAGGATTACCAATATACACTCGACAGCTTATTCCTGCGTTCGTATTCGCAAGAAGACTCGAAAGATTTGCTGCCCGCCTTCGTTCAAATTCCAGAGTGAAACAACCGCGAGACAGTTCATCCAATGTCACGACCTCATCAAATCCAAACCTCTCTTAAACTGATAAGAATTATGCAGGATAGGACGCCGCTTGGGAGGGACTGTGAACATCGCTTATTGCGCAACGCTGTCACGTTCAGGCGTGTGGCTCAGGGCATATTCAAACAAGGTGCGACGATGTCAAAGGGTAACGAATCGGGTCCTAATGAGTGTGTAGCTTCGTCCTGTTGCGTCACACATGAGCCTGCCACT